>JAABNY020000039.1:9782512-9794455 GCA_015164015.2 Brevimyrus niger
CTTTATATATATATGTATATATATATATATATGTATATATATATATATATATATAAAGTATATATATATATATACACAGAAAAAGGACTTTTATATATATATAAAATAAAACGTCCTTTTTCTGAATAGCTGCACATGTTGAGTCAAACCCCCCCCTAACGACCCATCAAAGTGAGGATTCCTCAGCCGAAGCAACTCTGTACCTCAGAGGAACTTATAACTCATAATTTCTTTCCTACTCTGAGTCCAGCCTAGGAATCCAAATGGAGAGGAACCAGCCTGGTTGAAGCATGCATAAAGCATAAAGACTGCAAACGACAGAATTTGGAGAGGCCTTTGAGGAGCAGATGGCGTGCGGATATTCCGAGAGAGCAGCAACGTGCATCCCGGATCTGGAATAATTGTGTGTTTTCTCACATGAGACGGTGTCTCCCACACGGGCATCGCTTATGGAGAACCCAAGAGTTTGCCCCTCCATCTGAAGTGGACAGATGAGCTTCACCAGGGGATCTAACAGTGGAGAGTGAGGTCGGAGGACCTGCCACTGGGAGCAGAGTCAGAACCCCGCAACGGGCGCAGGAAGAGAAAGCACGGCGTTACTCAATGCAATGGCATGCAACGGATCTGCATGCGACAAATGTGGTGTGTGGTTGTGCACCATCTGCACCGATCACAATGTTGTCAGCAGTATATGCAATGTGAAAACACCTTTTTAAATTATCGTACTACACACTTACGGTAGACATAAATGCGAAGCGCATTTCCCCAGTGCCTGTCAGTCTGGCTTCATCTTTCAGTGATTCTGGGTTAAGTTCACACTCTTGGCTGTGTATGTGCGGAGTTTGCATGTTCTTGAGTTTGTGTGAACTTCCTCCAGGTACCACTAGGTACCCAGGAGGGGATGATTTCTCTTGCCCATCGGCTGTGACCATGTGCAAAGCCCTGCGACGGACCAGGATCCCATCCCGGCTTCCCCCCGCTCCATGCCCTGTGTTTCCTGGGATAGGCTCCAATCACACCGTGACCCTGTAGAGCAGAACTGGGCAAAAGTCAGCCCACTGGCCATATCCGGCTCGCGGCCCTATTTTCACTGACCCGTGCAATCGCTGCAATGGAAACGAAATGGGTAACGTTTTATTTTTAAGTTCCATGAGTAACAAAAAATACATCCGCTTTCATTCTGGCGCATAAAAACAAAACCTCTCTTTGTTTTGCAGCTTTCAAGGGATATGAAATTAATCATTTAAAAATGGTTCCTGCTGACATGGTGAAGCTTGGATTTGGCCCTCCACAGAAAATAATTGCACAAGCCTGCTGTAAAGGGTAAGCGGTTACAATTAATGGATGGATGAATATTCCATTTAACAGTGACAAACCTTAGCATCTGTAATTCTGACATTAAGCTATTTTAATTAATATGTTGCTAATATTTTGCATAATTAGCATGAAATTACTTTGAACCTCATAACAGCTTTTTTACTGCTAAACTTTTTAAACGTCTGTTATGTTGATAATGTATTTAGCATTATAATATATTTCATATTACTGGGTTAAAAATCTTTTTAATTTTCACTACTCCTAATTTAAATACAACGTGTATGGTTCTCGAGGGATTTTTTGGGGGTGAATTTACAGGTGGGTATTTTCAGTTCCATAACTTTCTGGAAGAGCAAACAGAACAGACTGAAACTGTCCTTTTGTCTTTGAGAGTGTGGTCTGCAGAGGGCTGTAAAACATTTCTCATCAATCTATTACACCATTCTGTAGGAAATTGACGGAGGTTGGTTTCGGATGAAGAAACTAACAGATTGCATTGGTAACTGTGCTAAAACAAACATCAACGTGAAATTCAAACACTTCTACAGTTCCCTCAAATTAGTATTCATTATTTGCCATTGGGATTAACTGCACTTCAATTATTTGATATGCATTTCTAAATGTTGTCTGTTATTGAAATCATATTAATTTCGAGTGCCGCCCTTTGTTTACCCAGAGTTGATTCAAAATCGAAATCCCTGGTACAATAGGAGTGATGTTCGATAATTACGAAAAACAATTAGATTTTCCACAAAAGCGAGTGATCGTGATACTCTGGAGTAGGATCTGGAGAGTACCTTTAGGCTTTGTGTGGTGACAGAACCAGAAAAAAATATTAGTATTTTTGTTGAATACCGACTTCCTACAGCCTTGTTTCAATTTTTACAGCCTGTGAGAGGTAGGGGTGGACTTTGGCCCTTTGCTCTTCAAATCTTGTAATACAAATAATTCAGGAATACATGGTGTGACCCCTAATACATATACAAAACAGGTTATACCACAACAGTGATGAGAAATAGACCTGGAAAATATATATAGTGAAATAAATTCTAAAAAGTTTAGAGCACACTTTGCTTGATAATAATGTTCAATAAATGAACAATAGCAACAATGCCAAAACAATGACAATACTTATCCCATTAACAGGTTGATGTGCTGGCTTATTGGACAGTTCTGAGGTCTCTTACGCCCAAGATGGCGGGTTTAACTCTTGATATGGTTATGCTGTCTGTGTGCAGTTTGCATGGGGCGCATGTTTTCTCTCACAGGCCAAAGGCATGTCTATCTGGCATCTCTATTGCTGTCCTGTGATAGAGGGGCCTGCTGCCACAGCGGTGTGATCTGCCGCATGCAGCATGCTTCCAGGACTGGGATCCCGCCTTTTCTGATTCTGCATCAGTCGAGAAGAAATTGATGGTGATGATGATAAAGTTTTCACCAATTGCAAGCAGTAAAGTGCTCTGAGAAAATGCCCTACTACAAGTCAGACCATGGACATGGAAGTGCATTTGTGATCGAAAGATTGTAGGTTCGAATCCCCCACCAACAGGTCACCACTGAGGTACCCTGAGCAAGGTACCGTCCCCAAGCACTGCTCCCCGGGCGCTGAATTAGCTGCCCCCTGCTATGTCACGAAAGTCACATATGGGTTAAATGCAGAGGACACATTTCATTGTTGCGCACTGTGTGCTTTGCTGTGGTGTGTTAACAATGACCACTGATCACTAAATTCTAATTCATTAAAACACCATAAGAACATAAAAAAATTTAAAAACAAGAGGGAGCCATTCGGCCCATCAAGCTTGTTTGGGGAAAACTAATAGCTCAGAGTTTTTAAATCTAATCTAGCTCTGATTTAAAGGAACCCAGGGTTGTAGCTTCTGCTACACTAGCAGGAAGACTCTAACTACACACTGTGTAAAGAAGTGCAAATTTGTTTTAAAATGTTGTCCCGCTAATTTCCACTTATGGCCACAAGTTTAAGTATTTAAACTAATATTGAAATAGCCATTTGGCTGAACAGCATCCAGACCCGTTAAAATCTTATAGACCTGGATCATGTCCCCTTTAGTCTCCTTTGCTCAAGGCTAAACAGATCAGCTCAGCTAACCTCTCCTCAGAAGACATTCCTCTAAGACCCGGAATCATTCTTGTAGCCCTGCGTTGCACCTTTTCTAAGGCAGCAATGTCCTTCTTTAGGTATGGTGACCAAACTACACACCTAAACTCTAAAGAAAACATTCTAGATGCTGAACATCATGACCTTTCACAAGGTGCTCCTTAAAAATCCCATGTCTTATATAGATTCCCTCTTCTCTCCACCGAGCAGATTAAGTTCACACAGGAACATCCGGAAGTCTTACATGAGCATCCTGACACCGCCCTTGGAGACACTAGTCATGAAAATTCATGGAATAACTGTTTGTTATTTCTTCTGCATGTGGCGGATTTTTCCATTAAGGGGCTGTTTTAGAGGCCAAGTAGCACATTTGAGTGAGTGTATTTGCAATAAATATCATGTGCAGAAAGTTTGTGCAGGCCCTTGACTGGTGTGATACCAACCCCTCAGAGTTGAGATTGCATTGAGATTGATCCCAGGATTCTTTCGAATTACCCACGTCATTGAAAGCTTCAGCGCCACGGGAAGGAAAATCGCCTTCGACAGAGAGACATGGTGCTTGACATTTTGATTATTTTTTAGTAAGTGGTTTTGGAAAGACATGAGAAGTTCTCTTCCATGGCAGTCACGTTTGAGCGTAGAGAATCATCTAAAAGAAAGCGAATTGTTATTGAAATGTGCACCACCAAGACCTTCGAGAGGCTAATGGCAAGCAAATGACTGCCGCTGCCGCCATGATCCATGGAAAATGAATTCATCATTATTTAAGCAGTTTTTAAGGCAACACATAAACTGGGGGCTGGGGGGGGGGGACTTTTGAGGAATGTATAATCAATGTCCCATTGTTTTTTTTTTTCCAGCACAGACAGAAAAAAAATCTTTGGCTGACATTTTCATCAATACACTGAAATCAATACACGGTCTACAACACATTTAAATGTATGCCTATTCACCACTACCGTGTCCACACTCACATGAAAACACAAATTTAGAAACAGTAATAGTCCAACAAAGGGCAAACTGTAATGAAGAGACACAAGTACTAAGGCATAATCTTAAAAAAAGCAAAAGACACAAAACAAAAAAGAACCTGTCAGCACATGCCAAAGAACAATTTCCACTCCATGCTCTGAAAAGTATGTTCTTCTCAGCAAGACTTTCCTGAAGTCTTATTGATTTTTTTCGTTATTGTCTGCACTTGGTACCTGCAAAAGCAGTGCTATCTTTGGATTTGCATTTCATTCCCCCCCCCCGCCCCCCCGCCCACCCCACCCCCCCCCACCCCCCCCCCCCCCCACACACACACTTCCCAAAATAATCCAGAGCCCTGAAGCTGTCATTTACCATGTTTTTACCATTCAGTTTGCCTCTCCAGAGTTAGGTGACAGTGTCATCGCATTCCACATCAAAACCGAAATCCAATAATGGTACAGGGTCTGTGGGATTCGCCTCTAATTAGTCCATCTCTCGTTTTCCTCCTTTTCCATTTCATTAATGTAGAAGGAATTCATTTAAATTCATTTTGGTGATGAGATTGGCTAAATTAATTAACACCCCTATTCAGAGGCACAAAGAACGCGGTCGACATGCGAAAGATGTTTCATTAACGTCTTTAAACAGTTTTTTTATTAATCCGGAGCCATTATTTTAGAGCTGAGCGTCGCAGAAAAGCATGAGGGCAGCCATTTGACAAGGCTGTCTCTTTTGTTCATTTCTTTAATCAGCCACAGATAGTTGGGGGGGGGGGGACCAGAGGCAGCCAGTTACTCCATTCCATCGGCAGCTTGGCTCATCCGTCATGCGGAAAGCTCACCTGAGGTGCCGTGTTGCTCCTGAGCCGCGCTCATCACTGCCGCGTTTGTCACACGCCTCTGATTTATTGAACTGCTTCGCCTCTCCACGGTCCAAACTCTACCTGCATTGTTAAGGGATCACAGGCCGAGACGTATGCTGCCAAGCCTGTAAAATGATGCATCAAAAATATATAAAAAAAAACTTTCAGAACATCAGTTCTTATTTTTAGGTCATATATATCCTATGTTTGGTGGCTTCTTTTGTCCAGGGTCACTAAGAGTTTATGAGCATTGGGAATATCTATAATATGATTTTGCTTATAGTTTTAAGGTACATAAAAGGTTCAGAGGTTTATATGTGTCGGTTTATTATTATTAATATTATTATTTACATGTTTGCATAGTACAATGGAATACTTGTGTGTCCCTACAGACCACACTGTCAGATAAATATAAGCCAATATATACAGAAGCATTCAATAAAAAACAATGAGTAACAGATAACAAGAATAAAACCACCGCAGACAAACAAACAAACAAACACTGAGGTGTGCAGGAGCTGTTTTGAAGGCGATGAATCCAGTGTAACAGTCTCAATTTTTGCAGCACTTGGAGGACAAAGGGGCTGTGAATAGAAAATGTCCCCAGATCTTGTTATCCGGGAGCTCAGTGGGGTCCGAGTGTCGACTTCGCATCGAATTCAAAAGGGATGTTTCATTACAAAAGTCGCCCGATGCGAAGCCATTTTCCCTGACTGCAGTGTGACTGACGGCCTACAGGGGTCCCTTTTTACGGCTCTTTCTGACAAAGCTTCACGCAGGTTCTTCGTAATGCATATTCACGTTTGAATTCACGTTACACCGCTGGATTTTTGCTGAAGAAAAACTAGGAATGCGTATTCATTAAAGGTAAAATACGCAAGGCCTTCTTGGAACGACTGGGCCTTGTCCATCATCGGCCTGAACACAACGAGATGCAGCTTTCGCTGCTACTTCGGTCGCTGTCCAATTCCAAAACTGCATGTTGTAATGCTGCCATGCTGCTTCTCTATTGGTCAGTCCTTTAGGGTCGTTTCCCCTGCTGCTGAGGGCTAGAGCTACCCACAATGCACCTGCACTTCCCGGGGTTTTTTTCCCCCCTCCCCGGTGGGGGCGGGGCGCATTTTCCCGAGTGGCTGTGGAACTGGGGGGGGAGTCCACCCGGGGCCGCCAAAAATTTGCCCCCCCCGGCCGGTGGCCCCCCCCCCCCCCCCCCGAGAGGCAGAAAGCCCGGAAGGAAGGTCCAGACTGGGTAACATAGCCTTCTGTTGTGGCTTATTGTAATGCATGTCCCCTCCTTACAGAGTTTCTGTGGCATCTTCCATGTGTATTAAAACAACAATCTTGGTGGGTGGGATCAGTACGGTATCACTGGGCAGGGGTCGTTCTGTATAAATCTCCACTGTTACTCCTTTTGTGTTTCTTATCTGATTCTCACCATGTAGATGTAATGGACACACTACACCACCGTCTATCACCGGAAGCGTCTTAAAAGATATATGGAATCACACAATTACAGAATGTATCACACGGTGCGTGTGCCATCTAGCGTAGGGCATCTGGCTGAGAGACGTACGTACTCAAGGCACTCAGACAATATCTCAGATACGTCTCAACATTGAGTGCGAGAAGATGACAAAGACATGATGACACAGTTTCCTAGATGTGAGAGGGCCAGCCAGGGCCCCATGTCCATTTCTGGGGGGAGTTAAATGGGACTGGGATCGTTCAGATTAATCTGTTCCCCTCGCTCCCTGTTTCCTGTATCTTTATAATCTTGGTGTGTCTGGCCCTCAGTAAGCCAGACCGGAGTTTAGATGTCTCTTCCTTATTGAGCCCCTAAATGCTGCGATCAAAAAGCAAACATTGGCACCCTTGTCCCTAAAGACACTTTTCGGCTCAGAGGAGACAAAAGGAATAGAGACTACACTTCAGAGCACAATCCCCCATGTGCGTGAAAGGTCAGATCCAACGCTTTTTCCCAGCGCACACCTGAAGGCGCTGATAAAGCAGGCATCTGATAAACTAGAATGGGCAGGCGGGGGGGGGGGGCCGTCCGAGCGAGGGGGGGCGGGGAGAGAGTGGCACATTGACGTGACAGGTGGCGGCGGCGGGACACCACTGAGGATGTCGGCCACAGACGATAAGGCGTCAGGGTGCGACAGGACTTCTGCTGGTAAGGACCTTTTTCCGGTGCTTCCTCTCCAAACAAGAGCATTTATCCCGGTGTTGTCAGTGGAAGCAGTATGGAGCATTACATCGCCACCTAGCAGGTGACAGGCATTAAGACGAACCAGGTGCCTGCTCGTCGAGGGTAATGATTGCCCTCATCATTGCATCTTCATCCCTCTCAGTCATCTGCCAAGCCCAGAATCAGCTTGAGCACCCCCCCTCCCCACACACACACGCGCGCACACACACACATCTCTGACATAAACATCACTCACTGTCCTGGGGGCTTCCTTAGATTGGTGCCCCTGTGGGCACATGAAAATTCTTACAGGCACCTGGACAGAGAATTTGCTACGATTTGGTAGCACCACATGGGTTTCTAAGGGTTTTTGTGTGGACCGACGCACAATAATACAGAATAAACATACGACATATAACCAGAAGGTTGTTGGTTTAAGTCCCAGGAGATAGTAATGCCTTTGAATATAGCTTCACCAAATAGTGCAACACAAAATAGTCAAGAAATGTAAGTGTCAGGCGACAATCAAATGTAAATGCAGTGAACATTAACTGACATACTTAATGACCTCAGACAAAACTATAATTCTTATGTCATGAGTCTGAACTGCAGTTTTATAATACAAATTGCAGTCAGCTTTGTAGCTCTTTGCACTGCAGCACATTTCAGTGAATTACCCAACTGTAAGTGATTTATAGATTAAAAAAATGCTTCAAGTATGCCAGAGTCAATTTAAAATTGAAGTTGACCCATGCTCTCCGCACATATATCGCTAGTGTTAAACTTTCATCTTAGAAATACCAAAATGTTGCAAGAAAAAAAAAAGAGAAAGCATCCTATAAAATAACTTTCCCTTTGAGTGCTGCTATTGCAGTGTAAAAAGCTGACATAATATCAAATGGGGTCTGTTTCTTTTGTATCGATTTAATATGTTTGAGGTTTTCTTCAGTCCTTTTACCTAATTACAGTAGTGCAAAGTTTCAGCAGGCCAGGGACAAATATTGGATTGAATGCGACCGGACCTACAGAGTGATTAATCAAGGTCATAGCTGGTATGCATTATGTGTGTCTGTTTGTGTGTGTACGAGAAGGAGAGGGAGCGATCGCAAGAGAGGGAGAGTAAGTGGCTGAGTACCTGGTGTTCCCAAATTAAGGAGGGACGCCATTGCATTACACATTTGTCTATGTATTCATCCTTCCATCCATCCATCCATTCACCCCTCATACAGAATAGGACTGTAGTCAGCCTAATCAAAGAAGGATACGGCACAGGGGATATGAGAGAAATGGGCGGAGTGACTGTACCCAAAAGCTAAATCAATCATGCAATTATTCATCTTTGAAATAAGTGCCTTCAGAATCATTACATTCAACAGAATGTGACACTGTCTAGACAAACAAAGCATGTGCACTCAAGCGAAACTTTCCAACCAGAAATAAATGTCAAAATCCCAGCCTTTCATTTTTGTTCAATAAACATCTATAACATCATTTTAATCTCTAAAGGAGCATAATACATATAAGAAATCAGTCTCTAAGACTAATATTATCATAAAACTTTTCTGGTTGCCATCTTGCCAGCCAAAAAAAGTAACAGATGAGATTCACTTAGTTCAGCTGTACTGTTAATACAACCCGATCGTAAGATTGAGCATCCATTATCAATTGAAATAAAAAAAAGAAGGTCAAAAAAGTTACTTTTTAAAAGTGCATTTTCCTGCCTCCCATCTGTCAAAATGGTAATTTGAATCATTCCGCCTTGGCCCTCAGTGTCCATTATTCATAGGACCTCTGACTTTCAAATAAGCCATCAATCAAATTTGTACTTGAAGTGCAGTGAGAGAAACCTCATCACTAAAGGAAGGGCCCTGAAGAGCCAGCACGATTTCATCAAGTACAAAAAGAGCAGAAATTGCTTAGAAAGGCTAGGAAGCTTAAGTTAAAGCGTAATTTAGGAAGCGTGAATGCTTTAGAATGCCGTCCTTTCTAAGCTAATCCAGCAGCTGTTCAATTCACAGGCTTGTGAATCGGCAGTTGTAGGTTGTTTATGATGACAATGACTCAGCTGAGGGATGCAGTACAGAAGGAGGAAATATGCTCAGCAAACAATGCGTGCCCTCAAACAATGCTTCTAGAAAAAAGTCTATTAGAAAGATTATGAGATAATGTTCAAAATGTACCTTATGATGGACTAGCGTCCTATGCATGGGTGTTCAGCTTCATTTCTTACAAGTATGTACAAGGAATTTGTTCTTGTGTCCCCACTCAAATATTTTATACATGCTAATACACAAATTGTACAGTAAGTCGTAATGCAATACGACAAAAAGCACAGACAGGGTAGCAGGAAACAATACAACACAAGTACGTATAGAACAGAAAGTATTTATCGCAGAGGCTTAGGCAGTGCGAGGGCTGCTTTTGTGATTTCACAGTTCTTGGAAAGAAGCTGTTTAGGTGCAGAGAAGGCCTGCTTCTGAGAAGCCGGCAGCTTTTCCCAGATGGGAGTTTATGCAGGAGATGGTGTGACCAGGATAGGAGGGGTAAGTAGCATTTTTTCCTGCCGCCTTCTTTTGCTTTTTGGAATAGTACGTATGGTTGGATATTCAGCATGATTTATTACTACCCAAATAGCTTTATGTGTGGTTAATACCAGCTTTGGCTGCTGAGCACAGCCTTGCTCTTGCATTTCCAGAGAATTGCAATGAGTTGCATTGGCGCTGGCTTTACGATCAGGAGGGTATGTCAGAACGGAGCAGTAATGTTGACAGAGGCAGAATGCTCTCATTGTCGAGAGCAGGGCACCTTTTCTGAAACTATTCCTATAAACAAGAAGCATCTTCAAAATGTCAACAATGCATTTGGGGATGCCTCCCTCTTTTCTGTGCTCCCACTCACCCTCCATGTGAACATTCCAAAAATTCCCAAAGATCTCCATCCCAAGAAGACAGCAGGAAAATAGGCATCATCAAAACAGTCGACTCAGCTCTTCACAACAATGTTTTCTGGGGAGATGGCCAAGTAATTAACGGGAGTCACGTCTGGTTCATTGAGGACTGCTGCAGTATCGACAAGGCGAGAGACTAGGAACCTCTTCTTAGGGAACGAAACAACACAGTTGGTCTTTCCTTTAAAAAAATATGACTTTCATTCATTAGAGTAATCCTTTCTTTCTGCTTATTGATTGTGTACAATGGAATAAAAATTGCCCCAAAACATTCTCTGCTCATCTATACGAAGTTTTCATTGTTTTCAGGTTTATAACTCCAACAGGAATAGAGAACACTTTCAAGAGGAACCAGTCACCAATAATTAAAGGGCACTGATAGAGTCAGTGAAGGCATTGATGCAATCCAAACCATAAAGCAGTATATTCAATGCCAAAATATCATATGATGTTTAGTAAATCATAGCTATAAAAAAGAATTCTATTATTTCATTATTGCAAAAACTCAATCAATGTATTATATTATATTACATTTTATGAGTACCAACCAGAAATCTTCCTTGTACATTTTCTCAGATGTACTCTTGTATGAGTGCTAATATGGTTGATGTTCACACCCATGGTCCATGCCAAAGCATGTGTTCGGGGAAGAACGGTGTCATTTCATTCCTGAAGGAGGATGTCATTAGATGCTCTGAGAGAAAGTCCAAGCAGAATCCTTCTGTAGATTCTGCAGAATCCACACTGTGTGAATGTGAAACTGAGTCTGGAGTCATTGAGGAATCAGTGAAGCGTGAATCCAGAGTCAATGCTAAATCAATGTTCTGTATGGGTGGGGACGATTCTGGAGTTGATGTGTAATCGTCCTGGAGTTTCTGCGACTGCCTAATGAGACAGAAAATTAAAGAACATGAACACCTCTCAGCTGTCTCTCACTATGTACTCAGGGTGCTATTTTTAAAGATGCCTTGTGAGGATCGTCCCCCAAGCAGTGGAGCCTCAAACCTTCACGGGCACAGTGAGGCTGACTGACAGATCACTGCAGAGGAGACACACAGAGCACAAACCAGCTGGCAGCTACCCATCCCGTGAAACACGTTTGTTTGTACGCCTGACGGACTTTGATTAAAGTCACTGTGACATGTAAGGCTTTGGTAGGCCGCCTTACACTTTCTGAGTCGTCTTGCTGCATGCAGCCAGACATCGAAGTGTACAGTCACCCCATTGTTCTTCTGTCCACTCACAGTATGCTCCAATCCTGAAACACTGCCAGCGATAATGATTACCTGGCTTTGTAAACTACAGGTATACCATTCCCTGCGAGAATACCATTACCCAGCAACATTGGCTCTCAGTTCTGTCGATTCCTATATTCAGGTCAGTCAAGACCAAGTGCATTTTGTAAACCTAAGAGGAAGTATCAAGCCGGAGCATCGCGCTTTTAGCGGCGAGGGGGGGGGGCGCCAATTCGGGGGGGGGCCCTTTGCAGCTAGGCTGCCAGCCAAACGGGGGGGGGGGGGGGGTCTTCTGAGACCCTC
>JAABNY020000039.1:9802921-9818000 GCA_015164015.2 Brevimyrus niger
GGAGTACCCGGAGGAAACCCCACGACGGCACAGGGAGAACATGCAAACTCCACACACATGTAACCCAGGCGGAGACTGGAACCCGGGTCCCAGAGGTGTGAGGCAACAGTGCTAACCACTGCACCACCATGCCACCCCTGTAGAACAACATTTCAACCAAAATATTTTCATAAAGGGTTTGTGGATATTTGACCTGTTTGGTCTACCCCCTCCCATATCCCGTTTCGTTCTAAGAGGGCCTTAGGGCTGAGAGTCTACAGCTGACCCCCCATGTAGGAGAATGACCTTTTCTGTCCTCTCCAATCATTTGGCCGCTTCTCGACACCAGTCTGTGCAACCTGCCTGGTGTCTCGTGCACTCTGCCCTGACAGATCTATTGGTGTTGGACTTGATCGCAGACCCAGCGGTGGTGATTTGTTTTAGTCAGGTTTTACCTCTCTGCAAACATCAATCCCCTCTTTTATTAATACTGTCACATTCTTTTCTTGTTCCCTGTGTATCTATCCTTTAGTACCTTTTATGTCTGCTATAATTAGTGAAACTCAACTAAACCAAGAATCTGATTTTTTTTTTCCCTTCACAGAGCCAAAGTACTGAAGAGATAGCACCTTTAAGTCAATTTGGTAACACTTTAAAGCACTTGTGTATAATGCATTCTAGATAACTTCATAATGCATTATAATACATTTATAAAATATTATAATCAGGGCTATAACTATTTATAAAACGACGTAAAACAGTACAGCTATGTTTATTATGCATTATGACTGCCTTATGAAGCACTTGTGTATAATGCACTATAAAATACCTTCATAACGCGATACAAAACATCCTTAATTCTTATATCAACCAATAATAAAGCATTATGAAGGTACATTATAAAGCCCATTTTATATGAGAGTTTCATAGAGTACTCATAATGCATAATAAACATGGCTTTAATGTGTTATGCCATCTTATAGTTTTAACTGTTAACACATTATAACACACAAAACTGTTAACACATTATGAATGCATTATAATGCATTACGAAGGCATATATAATGCATTATGATGACAGCTTTAAGTGTTTTTGTAAATATAATGGGATGCCATGGGTACCTGTTAACACCACTGGTCACACACCAAAGGGGGGGCTGGACCAAATCTGGCCATGTGGCTCAAGTTAGGATGCCTTCCAACCATGAGGCGCATGTGTCTGTAGGAGAGCATTTTCCCACAAGGCAACATCAGATTCAGAAAGTAGGCCACGATAACCTAGATAATTTTCTCTTCGAGGCATGTGTCTTAATTAAACTCTGCACGACACTTCGCAACGACTGGATGAGCTCACCAGCAAGAGCAGACAGAGGTTGCCTCAAGGGTGGGAGTCACCTATCACTTCAACCATCCTTCTGGTTAAATCTCTCTGCCACCCATGGTCATGTCTGCATAGGGATACATTACGTGTCCACGGAAACCGTTCAGAAGAATTCCACTAGCTGCAGTCCATCCTCAGTAAAGGGCTATCAAGCCAAAGGGGCGTGACATATTTATTTGGTTAATTAATGACAGATTTGAGTTGTAAAATGCAATGGTAGCTCTATCTTGGTAAAGCCCGTTCAGTTCCCTATGAACATCGGCCTGTTGTTTTTTTGCTTTTGACTTTTCCTTTAAAGTAACATTCAGAAGAAGTGCATGAGCCTATGAAAATAACTGCTTTCAGATGATTTTAGGCATTGTACTGACTTTCTACCACACAAGAGTCACAAGTTGAGTCATTCTCTGTTATATGGTGAACATATTACAATATTTTACCTTTGCTGTGCAAGTTTGAGGGAGTCTTTTTTCTCTGTCCTGTGTTTTTGCACCATTGGGAAGGCCTCATTTTATTGTCACTTGCTGTCTGCGTGTTGGACTGCCGTCAAGGGGGAATATTATTTCGCCCCACTGCATATCTGTGTGTGCATGGTATGATACTTGACTTGACTTGACCTTGTTAGACCCTTAGCTTCTAGTGTTAAACAGTTCTATAGTCAAGGCTCAACATAGCACAGAAACTGTTCAACCAGGGGAGAACCTGGGGGAACCCCCCCCCCCATAAGAACCCAGGAGCCCCCATAAAAAAAAAAAAAATGCACCGGGAGGGTCCCAGTTAAAATGACCTTCTTACAATATTCAATGCGACCCCACATTCAGAAAACGTTTACCGCCCCCCCACCTGGATGCCCTCCCCAAAAGACCTTTACACAATTCGAACACTGAATATTTGTCTTGCAGAGGACAAATTTCCTGCTGGAGAGAACAATACCCCCTTATCCCAACTGAGCTGACCACAAACACAATGATCAAGCAACTGGAACACAGCAATAAAGATTCTCACCCTGATCCAAATCCAGCCCTGCCCGCTCCATGATATTTTCCAACATTCTCTGAACACCCCTTTGGCTCCCTGAACAGGACAAAGCCCTCAGCTGTATCCTTCATACATCGAAACTATCAAGCTGCTCCCAACTCATCTACTGACACTAAGGAAGTGGACTGATTCGATTAGAGATGAGTTAGAAAACTGTCAAAAAACATCAGCTGCTCTGATCAGAGACGGGCAAAACAAAGTGTCAAAAATAAACGTTTCACTTTCATGTCAGCCTGATAATTCTTCCCATAACAGCCAAAGTGGCACGCGTTCCAAACATGAAAATAAAATTTGATAACCGATCATTCGAAACTCTGATCACGTGCGTAGAAGCCTCTCGGGTTGGCCTTTATCTTCAGGCCCTTATTCTGGGCACTCGCACCCCCTAATTTGTTTTTCTGAAATAACGTCTCAGAGAAAATATGGTTGGTGTGATTATCAGATAACTAACAGACAGCAGCCAGTCCTAGGGCTGATTTGCTCTGTGTTCATCAAGGTATGACAATTTTAATGAATCCCCCCATCCCACCCCCTCCACAGCAACCTTAATTAGCACCATTTCGCCTCCACAGTTGAACTCAGAAGATTGTTTTCTAACACTTCATCACCACGTGGCGTCCAGCGATTTTCCCCATTCCGATACTGTTCCTCCCTCCCGTTTTACTCCTCAGACGCGGAAACCTGGGTGACAGTTTGACTCCCTTCCCAGCTCGGGTTCAGATTCGGATGCGCTCTACAATCCCCCTCATGGGATCCAAGCCCCCTGCCTCAATCCCCATCTATTAGCATTCAGGGAGGGGCAGGCCGCAAATGAGGAGGTAATCTCTCCTTTCCCCAGCTTAACACACACGCGCGCGTAAAAATCCGTCGTCGGCCGAAGATAACAGAGACTCCGAGGTTAAAAGCGCCTCCGTGGATGCGTGGGGGAATTAATGCTCCGCTGTTTTTTTAGTGCCATTTAACCCCCTTCTCCTACACACGCTGATCAAAGTACTTCTTAGTCGAAGCCTAAACCTCCAGAACAGTCTGATCCCCTGTGCGCTCTTATGCTCAGAGTACGGATTATGGAGGTCTCGGAAGGTCCAGCCCTGGCAGTGTAACATTAATACACCAGATTATATTATACCAGTCAGATAAAGGGATGGTTTCGTTAAAGGCTGTGTGCCAAGTAAATCTCTGCCATGGACATTGATGGCGAAAGGTATTATTTTAGCCTTGCTCTAGACCACGGGAAAAGAGGCAGTGAAGTACAATGATTCCGTTTCCTGTCCCAACCCACTTTATTCAGGCCGAGGAGTGATTTTAAACCAGAGCAGGCTATATTTAGGCCTACAGCTGTTGTCATCATGACTACGTCTCTGGATGCCACCTATTAATTACAGCAATCACTGGGACGCCAGCGAGGCTTCGCGGGCACAGAGCCGTCCCGCTCTTTGGGCCTGACACAAAATCAAATCATTCACACAGCAGGCAGACGCATTTACTGGGACTGTTTCAGAAAGTAACTCGTAATGCGGCGCCGGCAAGGCCGCATGCGCGCAGGCGTGAGTATGTCAGTCCGCCCCTTCTCTCACGTCCCAGCGTGGACCGTTACGGAGCTTGAGTGGTACACTCCCATAAAATAACATGAATTGGAAAGAAAGATTATACTCTTTGAGTTATGCCATCCATCCATCCATTCATCCGTAACCAGAAATCCAGTACAGTGTCCCAGTAAGCCTGAACTCTGTCCCAGGATGCCCAGGGTAAGAGGCAGGGGACACCCTTCTGTATATAAGCTTTGAAATGACTTTATTTGCTTAACATTTTTACAACCAAACAGCTTGTTGATGTAGATCTGTTTGGCCATTACAAAAATATATACATATAGAAAGGAAACTCCAATGACTTCCTTTCACTGGAAAATGATTTGGTTAAAAAAGCAAGCAGTAGAAGCTTTTCCTCAGCGCTGTGACTCAGCCACCCAGTACCATCAATCACGTCATTGAGCATGATGACCAAGCAAACATACAGTGTAAGAAAGGCACCAGAAATTACAAAAAAATCTGGCAATACAACAAAGCAAATTAATGTTATATGACAAATACATTTTAAGTAATAAACCAACTGCCAAAATTACCCAGATCTAACTCTGCTGCAGGTGTGTGTGTGTGTGTGTGTATATAAATATATATATATATAACTTGTTGATTTGGGGAAAAAATGCTTCTTTTTAAAGGGATTACAATTTTCATCTATCATCATTCTAACAACTTATCACCCTGTCCAGTATGGATCATTTTCACAAGCAGTCTATAATTTTCTGTTACCTAATCTATTGCTAAACTTTCCATGCTGATTCTTCTGTATGACACTTTGCTGAATATAGCTTTTTGCAAAAAAAAATGTCCTTAATGTTCCATAATGTTCACATTTTTCCAAATTTACTGATACACTGTGCTTATAATATGTTGAGTGCTTTATGACACTTTACAAAGTAATCCTTCTGTATTTTGTTTGCTGTTTTTAAAGGAAGAATGAGTTCAGGCCGAGTTATTTTGTTCCTGCAAATAGCAGCCATAGGTTGGAAAATAGCTGATTTAACACCGATCCATAAACCAGAAAGGCATCTGTAAGGTTATAGAAGCTATAATTTAGCCTAAGTAGCAGACTACTTGCCCAGAAATAACATTTTAAGGGAGACTCAGCATGGATTTTAGGAGAAACAAATCTTACTTAGCCAGTCGGATATCAGTGAGAATGAGCCAATGTTTTCAACATAACGTCACATCAAAACACAGTTCCTGGAACCTATCCTGCAGTCTGCAGTAATATGAAGTGACACATATATAGACAGAACTGGAACGACATCATTATGAAGCCAGTCCAGCCAGGTTAGTATCACAGTGTTCTTTATCAGTGACCTCTAGTCTCTCTCATTTACATACGAAACACAGTCCCTTTGTTAGGATGGTTACATTAGCTGAACTCACTAAACTTGCTGCAGCATAAACATCAGAAAAAATACCAAACGGCCAAGCTAAGCTATGGAGAAAGGTGGATAATTGACACAGCAAACACAAAGATAAAGGTCACTGCAAAGCACACTAAAAAGAATAAAGATCACTGCAAAGCACACTAACAAGCATAAATTTCACTGCAAAGCACACTACAGACACTGAACTATAAGGTTTCCAATTCAAAAAGATGTATCGCTCTCAAAACGGGTAAAATTGGCAAACAAGATGCTTGGCAGTGTATTTATGAAGTGCATCGTGTTGATGGTCTATTAAGCACTTGAAAGTTCACCCTTATTGCTAGGCTTTGCTCATCAAACCTCTAAAAGATATTTCTGCTGTAGAGCATGTCAAATGAGGAACAGCAACAAAGGTTTCTGCTATGAAACGGGGGTAAAAATAGAAGCTGTAGGTCTGTTTAGTGATTAGCAAACAAACGTAGTAGATGATAAAACATAATCAGACATGTGAATGAGAATCTTCAGATATTGCTGTTACCCTGGTGCTTCAAAAATGAAGACTCATAAAAAGGCAAGAGGGCATTCAAGGTTTTTATTTTTCACATGCAAGGTATACAGTCTAATGCAATGCTGCCATAATAAGTAGTGACTGCAAAATAATGATAATTAAAAGAAACAATATAATAAATGCCATAAAATGGTAAAGTTATACAGTAAAAAATTATATTATATTAAAAGATTAGAGATGTGTAGCACATCTGTGTGTCTATGTTTCTATGTATAAAAACTGCCATAAAATATTGAGTGCTTACATGGTCACCCACCCAAAATGGATTCCTTTGCTAAGCAGATGCTTGTGTCTGATGTAAATTACACAGTCATTTAGGGGGAAAAATACAGTGAATACCAGCTTAAGATATTGGGAAGAGGGCTCAGAATCAGCACTTATACATTGCTATGGCAACTCTGCTGTGGCAGAAAGTACTATGCTATAAAAGTACTGTAAAAAATAATAAATCAGTGAGATTGAATCTGTTTATTAAGTGCTAAGTCACATGGCATATTTGTCTTTTGCTTATCCTTTACTTAATATTTACTCATGATTCAGGCTCACTAAATTGTATCACAACACACTAAATCCTTTTGAACCAACTGCATATTCTCTGTCTTCTATAACTGGTCTTGGTCAAGACGGAATCCATAAGAGACACAATCATTGTATATTCTCATGCAGTGCCAGAGGCTGCAGTTACAGAGGCTGCAGTTACAGTAATTGTAAGAAAACCTATAATATATGAACCTGGGTCAAATAATAATGACCTTGTCACAACATCTGACCTAGGTCCCACTGAAAAGAATTATGGAACGATATCTCATCTGATTCCATCATTTACAGTACAGCAGTATTGCGACCTGCACAGTTGTTCCACATGCTTGACATATGACCAGAACGTGGACCACAAACTACTCTGCACCTTACCACAATGGGAATAGCTCTTCTCCTATAGTGTAGTGTGACTATCAGTCCACCCATCCCTTTTCAGTCCTCATCATGCAACTGCCGTCTTGCTGAGATTATGGTCTAGCAATACATTCATCACCGGCAGCATTAATAAAACTGGTGCATGCTTACATAGCCTTAAAGATTGTTAAAAATCAGAGGAGAGATTTGTTAAGCTCTTCCATTGTATATCAGGCAGTATCCTTGTTCAAGATAACCAGCAGGAAAAAATATAGAGATTTATAGAGATAAGCAAAATAAGAGAGTAATTGGGATTGAGTTATTGCTTTTTATTTGTTCAATGTATTTGCATGAATTATATTGCATGTTACATTACATTACTACTAATAATAATGACAATAGCAATACGGTTGTTGTTAACAACAGCAGCAACACTAAGAATGACAACAGTCCTACTCAGGATTTAGCTAACCATGCATTATGCACCCTTCCCACAATACATTTTTTTGACATATGGCAAAAACAGTCCCAGATGTGATCCCGGTAGGCGCTGATGCTATCTGCTGTTCCCACGTCTTTGCCCAAGCTTCTTTGTTTGCCGTGTGATCGGCCCCTGCTGCTTTTGCAATCTCTGCATTTTTTTTCCCCACTAGCGTGGGGCTGCGAGTTGCTAACAGCTAATTACTTCCTGTTGAAGCCAAGGTCAAGCACCGTGGCTAGATGCCATCTATCTCAGGGCTGGGATGGCTTTGTAGCCTCTAATTATTGTGTTAGCACCCAACGCTGTATCGCCAGCCCATGGCTCTTGGCTAGTGTCCTTAGCGAAAGCCTGAAAGGTGGCTAGCTGGCATTGAAGCATGTGACTGGCAGCAATGTTTTTTTTTTTTTTTCTGGTTTGCAGACTCACATAACCCCCCGGTTCCGGTCGGGATGATATTATTGGCTTTGTCATGCATGCTTGTGGTGTTTCTGTGTTCTCCTGAACCTCTGCCATGCATTGCCTCTTTGCCTCTCTCTCTGGAGTTTGCCAGGGCTTTCACTAATGCTAATCATTTTTCAGTTCAAGCCAACCTGACAATTCTAATTTCCTCCTGTGTCCAAGCGTAACTGGAACCTTAACTAGCATGCGGTTTGCGATGTTCAGGCCTTATTAATCAATGGATAATTATTATGGCTCAGTTATTTGTAAGGTTGAGGAACTGTCATCTTGTTTGGGATACTTTCACTAAATCTTATACAGATGTCAGCATACAGATGTATGCTGGATCCACTAACCTTTGTACTCATCCACTGGAAGCACTTTGGAAGTTGAATTACATAAATACAGTGGTACCTCGGTTCTCGAACTCACTAGAACTCGAATTTCTTGAAAATCGAACAAACCAGTTTGACCTAGAACTCGATCTGAATATCAGAAGTCGAACCGTGAACACTGATCTAATATAAATTGTAAGCACCAGGAAATGAGTCATACTACAATGCAATTCTGACTTGAATGCCTTCTTCACAGACTGGACGATTATCCAAATAAAGCAGTGCAACATTATACTTCCGTGTACTATTAGAGCATTTATGTCATTTATTTAAACATTATTTTACCAGGTAAATTAACTAAAAACCAGTTCTCACTGCTTTAAGAGAAATAGCAGATTACGTATCAGAATTGCCTGGGATACAAGCGTCATGAGTGTACCTAAACTCTTCAGCCAATAAGGGCAAAGGTGTGTCGTCATGGAGGCGGTTCCAGTTTGTGCAGCCAGGTGAGAGGTCACAATGCATCTAACCATAATGCATTGCGTCAGGATCAGAATGCGTTGCTTAAAGCCAGCCTTGTAAGCAAGTCGAACGCACCCAAAGACCAGACTGGGGAAACAAACTGAAACACGTTCTTAGCACAGAGGACTAATGACAACAACCAGAAACAGCTAATCACATGGGGATCCCACACAAGGTTTTAACAAAGGGGCGTGGCACACGGAAGGAGTGGACGTTCGGGGCAGGACAGGGGTAATGTTGGGACAAGATCTTTATCATTTTGGAAGGCATTAAGAACAAAATGCTGTTCTTGCTTTATCCATTATTTATCCATTTATTCATTTTGTGTTTAAATGCTAAAAAACATATTCAGGTGTAATTTTGGGAGGCTGGGAACCATTTAATTGGTTTTCCATTATTTCTAATGGGAAAAATGCAATCAGAACTCAAACTTTTTAGGATTCGATTCAGAGTTCGGAACGAATTAAGTTTGAGAACTGTAGTTATGAAAAGAATTTACTTTACCACGTGAACTGGAATCAAAGCTATTCTTCAAAGTCTTTACCTTGAACACATTCAGGAAAGGATATATTTACCTTGGTATCAACTTCTCTGTGAGCAATAGACCAGTCAAGTGCTTTGGTCAATTTCACTCTTCCACGAAGTTGTTATATTATTAGCGTTTTGTTCAGCCTCAGACTTAGATGTATCAGTCAATTGGTCAATGAAAACAGTCAATGTAACATCACCTCAAGATGTCACCTCAGTCAATCTGTACATTGGCCACTTACTGAAGTCACTTGTTCAGTCCATCAATGAATGTGGTCACATCATATGGTAAATTACACATTAGCTCAATCATAATTGGCTCGATGTTTATGTCAGGCCCATCTTCTCCATTCCAGGGTCACTGCCCACTGAAGATCCAAGCTCAGATGCATCGGGAATTAAGACATCTGGTGATGCTGTTAGACTCCTTTTATTCTTGTAATGCATAGTGGAATAACCTGAATTAAAAGAAATGGCTCATTTTAGCAGAAACTGTACTTAACTGATCTTCATTGTGCTTCACCCACCAACACTATTAATTTAATTATTGCATATCTTCTACGGAATTGGCAAACATAAAAAGAGGAAAATTGATTTTATAGTTCATAACAGTTGTTTAAAAAGTTATGAAGTGATGCTTACATTCTCCGGCTCCTATTAGGTTGATGACAAATATTGTGCTGCTGCCTTTTATTGTTAACATAAAAGCAGCTTGGCTATGTTTGTTGGGTTTAAATAACAAGGCTTACAAGAGTTATTAGATATGCCACTTTCAAATGACCTGTAAGAACAAAGGAGGAGTCTAATCTTCTGTTCTTTATCAATGACTCAAGTGGAAATCTATTTATAGATAATCAGGCATTGTTATTTTGGGACAAGATGATCTGACGACTCAGATTTGTAAAGTATAATGTTTAGAAAGTAAACCAGCCAGTAATTCTCCGTTGCCTTTCGGTCAAAAAATGATAGCAGGGCTGGAATTGATAGTGATCCAATAATTATTGGATGTGATGTTTATGTGACAGGATCATGTGACAGAAAGCATCAGGCAGAACAATATGTGAAGTGTATACTGTAAAAAGTATGTATTACATCACTATTTGACAGAATGCACCACAACCCTGCGCTGGATAAGCAGATATTAAAGATGGATGGGTAGATGAATGGCTGTTATTGCATAGGCTACTTATTTTTAAAGAACAGTGTTGCACCAAAGGCAAACTGTGAATCAAAACCCATTTTATACTTGCATCATACTGTTTTTCCGTCAAGATGGAATAAATCACAGCTCTTTAATATGCCTCGATGGTAATAATTCTTAGCACACATTAGCATCAAAGAAAACATCAAATATTGACACCCATAAACTGAAAAGCTTTTATTGACGATAATTTCATCTGTCAGTATCGTTCCTTAAATCAAAACTGTCAATGACAGATTCAAAAAAAAAAAATTGCGCTGCCAGTCAAGGTTACGTAACATAACCTTCCTCTGCTTAGCTGCATGTGTGTTTGTGTTTGTGTGTGTGTGTGTGTGTGTGTGGGGGGGGGGGGCATTGAGTCTTTTTATATATTTCCTGTGGTCGGTGTTTCATACAAGAAGAGACAGTAGCTGGAAGGACACAGAAGCTCAGGCTTATGTTGCTATGACGATTCATTATGCAGCAACTGAAAACAAAAGAGTTGTCTGTCTTGGTTCAGCATCAGAGACTCATTTGTGTTTTGTACTCTGCCCTCCAGCTGAGATCTCAACTGTCTCTCTAAACCCATCAGTGAACTTTCTCCATCTGACAACTATCTTAACAAACAAGATCTAATTAAAAAAAAAATCAGG
Source organism: Brevimyrus niger (assembly GCA_015164015.2). Classification (NCBI taxonomy): domain Eukaryota; kingdom Metazoa; phylum Chordata; class Actinopteri; order Osteoglossiformes; family Mormyridae; genus Brevimyrus; species Brevimyrus niger. The sequence goes on from JAABNY020000039.1 coordinate 9,813,872, forward strand.
GGATCATTAAAGCTTTGCTCCAACAGCCGAAAAACCTGGTAGAGGATAAAAGTTGCTTATATCGCAGTGTCGTCTCTCGCACAGAGTTCAGGGGACAGAAAACAAGTTTTCCGTCTACCCCTGTCAGATGTGATGATTTAAATCTTCCTACGCTCACTTGTAGCATTAAAATAACATAACAGCTGAGCGACCGCTAAGACCCAATTGTTCTGTTTTCATTCAAAAAAGAAAATCAAGCAGACAGGCAGACAGTCAGACAGGCAGACATGCAGGCAGACAGACAGACAGGCAAATAGATAGATAGATAGATAGATAGATAGATAGATAGATAGATAGATAGATAGATAGATAGATAGATAGATAGATAGATCGATAGATAGATAGATAGATAGATAGATAGATAGATAGATAGATAGATAGATAGATAGATAGATAGATAACCTAAAAACATGACATCACGTTTCAAACATATGGTCATGTGTGAGGTACACGCCATCCAGGCTGCATCCCAGCCCTGTACCTTGTAATGCCCGACAGCAGCCAATGAGGAAAGCTGGGTTGCTGCTAGAAGAGGTGTTGGTGAGGACAACAGGCTAGGCTATCCTGTGGTCTGTGCAGACACTGTGCTGAACAGGTTAGCCAGTCCTGTGGTCTGTATGGACACTGTGGCCAACAGGTTAGCCAATCATGTGGTCTGTGTGAACACTGTGGCGAACAGGTTAGTCCATCCTGTGGTCTGTGTAGGAGTGTGTCCTCTAAAAATGGCGCCATCCTTTACATGAGATGTAAAACCGAGCTCCTGAATCTCTGAGGTCATAACAGATCCCTGGGCCTCCTTTGAAAGAGTAGAGGTGCTGCCCCGATGCCCTGGCTAAAATTGCCCACTGAGGCCCTTTCAAATCTGGCCTCCTAATCATCCCCTATATCTAACTGGTGAATTCTCTCCTGCCCCTTCACCACCTTAGCTATTGTGTGGCAAGCGTACTGGTGCAGAATGGCTGCCGTCACATCATCTAGGTGGGTGTTTCACAGAGGTGGTGGCTGAAGTGGCTCCCCATTGGTTCTGTAAAGCTCATTGGGTGTCTTGAAAAGCGCTATATAAATGTAACTTTAATTCATTCATAATGCCTTGGAGCATCTCTACACCTTCCTGTGACCCTGACCAGGATATGAGGATGGATGGCTGGTATGGAATTACATGATAAGTCCTGTATGTAAAGTTCTTCATAACGGAGAAATTCATAGCAAAATTGGTGCCTTTGTAACCGTGACTACTGTGTCCCTCCCTTAACTGTCTGATTAATAAAACGACGCAATCTCTTTATTGTGATTTATTTGCTGCTCAAAACTACACGGCTTGTTAAGAAAATGTGTTTTGTTGTGTTTAGGCAGCTGAGGCATAACCTGGGGGGAGAATACATTTGCTGAATCCTCGTGCATGAACCTACAGTCAGCTGTACCTGATCAGTTCCCTGAATATGGTCCAAAATGTTTGGTTTGGTTTGGTTTGCTGTAGCAAACCAACTTGAATAATAACATTATTATTATTATTACTATTACTATTATTATTATTATTATTATTATTATTATTATTATTATTATTATTATACCTAAGGTTAAAAAATTTACAATAACTCCTAAAGATCTTCAGTCTCGTCTCACATTCATTTCTGCCAGTCTTAAAGTGGAAAGATTTCGCTGCCATCTAGTGGATGTTTCTAGTATGTTTGCGCGGTTTTTTGACGGGATCCGTCTTTCGTCGTCTGCCCAGCATTTATGATCTGATTTAAGAATATATAATACCGCGACAATAAGCTGTATTTGGCATGACGAAACTCACTTATCTCCTCGCCACTGTTCCACGTTCACCATTTCTAACCTTAGGGCTCTCTCCTTCCTACCAATTCATTTCAGGCTGATTTCCATAATGAATCCCAAATAAGCTGGAGTAATCAGCATACAAGTAAATAGGTTTTTGATTAATTAAAAGCAAGATTTTGATTTAAGCAAAATACTCATTAGCATGTTGGTGGCATGGTAGCTCTTTTGGCAGTAATGCAACCATGCCATGGGCTTTTGGCTCTAGAGGGCACTCACTCACTCACTTACCCACTCACTCACTCACTCACTCACTCACTCACTCACTTACCCACTCACTCACTCACTCTCTCACTCACTTAGCTACTCATTCACCACTCACTAACTCACTTACCCACTCACTCACTCACTCACTTACTCACTCACTTACCCACTGACTCACTCACTCACTCACTCACTCACTCTCTCACTCACTTAACCACTCATTCACCACTCACTCACTTACCCACTCACTCACTCACTCACTCACTCACTTACTCACTCACTCACTCACTCACTTACCCACTGACTGACTCACTCACTCACTCACCCACTCACTCACTCACTCACCCACTCACTCACTCACTCACTCTCTCACTCACTTAACCACTCATTCACCACTCACTCACTCATTCTCTCACTCACCCACTCATTCGCTCACTCATTTACTCATTCACTCACTCTCTCTCTCTCTCTGTGACCAGCCCCATATCTGTCTGTGTGGTCTCCCATTTGCTACTGGTTTTCTTCAGGTGCTCTAGTTTCCCCCCACAATAATAAATGCCTGCTGTTCTGGGAATCCCAGACTGTCTTTAGTGTGCAAATGCATGTGTGAGTCTTAGTGCCCTGCGGTGGACGGACATGCCCTATAGAAGGCGTCTTGTCTTCCTCCCCATTTACTTTTTACACATTTAGCAGACACTTTTATCTAAAGTGACATGCAAGTGTACATTGCAAACATATGGTTGTCTAGGAGTCAAAGAGGCTTAAATGCAGCTAGGCTGAGCTTCCAAAGAATGCCCTGGTACACAGCAGAAACTACACAACTTCTAACAAAGCAAAAACCTAATAACCTTCTAAGGACCAGTGGTGCAACATAACGACACTCAAGGAATGCAAAGACTCGCCAGCCAAGTAGATGAATTCATGGAATAGATTGGTCTTGATGTGTTTCATTACACTGGACAGGGAGTCTGATGACCAGATGTAGTTCAGCAGCTTATTGCAACACCAGGGAACTACACAAGAGAACAATCTGGGTTGACACTTATCATGTGGTGGAGGGGTCTCCAAATTATATTGATTTGCTGACCAAAGGGGCTGGGATGGTATATAGGTCTTGAGGAGCATTTTTATGGAGATGGGTGCCTGTCTATTGATGGGCCTGTAAGCCAGCGTCAAGAACCTGAACTTTATACGAGCACCAATAGGGAGCCAGTGAAGAGAGACAAGGAGGGGTCTTCTTAGGATAATCCCTGAGTCCTCACAAGCCGATTGGGTTATAAATCATGGCCACTTGATTTGTTTTACAGATGATTTGTGGCCTTGGGGTGTAATTAATGACTGACTAGCCTGTGGTGGCCATTCGGTCTCATGCTGTAAGGCGGCTCATTTTGACCTAGCATCTGTCTCTTTGTTTATCTGTCTGTCATTCGAGGCCCTGTGAAGCCTGAATGCGGCCAGCATTGTGAAGCATGTGAAAGGCGCCTGTAGGATCTATCCTATGGGAAGCACAACACTTAGATGAATCCGGATATGACACTTGGCTTTGGATGCTCTTGTGACCCCAACTCAAGGTGTTATTTATGGGTCTGTTTGTTTGGTGTTGAAAGCCAGGTGCCCAGGGCTCTTGTGTCCTGGAGATACCTGCCAGTTGTCCCACATTGCAACGGACGGGGGACCAAACAGCGGACAGAACCCACCGCCTTAACCCCCTTCCCCAAGTTATTAATCATCCACACTTCACGCGTGTTCAAGAAGGCTTTGGGGGAGTGAAGTGGGGGTGGGAGGCAGCCAGAACAAGAAGCCAGAGGGACTGAAGGGTCCCCTGTTCCCCTGTGATATTTTGGCATGGGCAAAATAAGCATCCGTCAAGGTCTCAGCAATTGACTTGCACGGGTGCAAGGCCACAAAATGATGCCTTAAAAATGGTGCTGGGGAGTTTTTTTTTTTACTGAAGGAATTCAGGTTAAGTGCTTTGCCCGGGGAGGGGGGGGGGGGGGGGGTTCCCGGGGGGGGTTCTGACGGTGCCTGTCGCCGGGGGCTTGTGTAC
>JAABNY020000039.1:9820450-9834917 GCA_015164015.2 Brevimyrus niger
TAGCTACCGATGTGAAGGGGTGGGGGCATAGTAGAGGGGTGTGTTGGGGGGGGGGGGGGGGTGGGGGGGGGGGGGGGGGGGGGGGGGGGGGGGGGGGGGAAGATATCACATTTGGGGATCAAAATATCCCCTAACCAGAAACTTAACCTTTCAGGACATTTTTCAGGTCCCCATTTGGATTTTATAAAAATCTGTGAATGTAAAGTACAAATGGCTAAACTCTTGTATTTTGCTTGGTTACTTATGGCTGTTCAGAGTTGGCTAGGGGTTATGGGTGTCGTGAATTGGAATTAGGGTTTTCCCCATGAATTAATACGCCACTCTATGTCTTTAATTGTGGTTCTGCTGGTGGAAGGCTGAGCTGCAAGATTCAAAATTTCTAAGACAGCAGTACATAAAAATAAGGTGAAGCAGGAGACACTGGGAGCGACCAGAAACCAGCCAGTTAAAGGGCAGAAGCAACATTCTAATGCCAGAGGTGACCGTTGACTTATCCGACAGGTTCTCATGAATCGAAAGATGACATCAAGTGACCTTCAATAGGAATAGGAAACATTAAGTGCAGGTGTGAAGTGCACTGCTAGAGCAGTTTGTATCAGGCTCCTAGAAGCAGGACTGAGGTCCCATAAAGCAAGGAAGAAGCCCATGAGAAACAGGGAAGAACCAGACTGCAGTTTGCAGAAAAATATATATTATTCACAGACGCACACCCATAAATTGATAAATGAGTGAAACATAAAGTTGTGGTCTCTTAATTTTTTCCGTGGTCGTATTTGCAAGAACAAATCAAGTGAAATGTAAAATAACACAGGCCCTCCTACCCCTGGCAATCTTCTGATCACAAAAAGATGTGTCCTTAAATAAGAAATACCAATCCAGTTCACAATACAGTGCCATTTCCTTGAGTTCCACACATATCTGCTGATAAGTAAATCCTTATTGGTTATTTTTGTATTCTGTATAAAGTCCCGGAATGTTATGACCTCAGAAGAACACTTGCAGTGACCCAGGTAATTCTGTCCCCATATGAAAAGCATCAAGGACAGAGGACTGGAATGTGCCAGAAACTTTGGAGGACACACTGCTACACAAGACAGCTTATGAACTCTGTTCCGTGCGCCTTGAAAATGCCGACTAACATTTATATCTAGGACCTTTAACATGGAGGACACTTTAAGGGCGCCTGAGGTCAGCATGCAGATAAATCTACTGAAAGGCACCGAAAAAGTCCAAGGTTACTACAGTCCTCGTGATCACAGGTATAAGGTGCAGCTGTAAGAAATTGTCCACTTAGCCCAGTTCACGTTCAAGTAAAATTGTCATAGAATCCCTGGCAAAAGCATATAATGAACCAAAGTATAGGTGGTTACAATAGTCGATTCCCACGTGAACGTTTGGAATAGTTATCCGTTTTCTCAGTCATTGCGAGTCTGAAGCAACATAACACTTGTCTGAAAAACTGCTCCCTTCTCCAAATTGGACAAAAGTAAAAAAAAAATACATATACAATTTTGGCTAAAGGCTGATTCTGAAACGACACATGATATTTAAAATGCTAAGTTATTAAAATCTCTCTCTGTCGTGGGATTATAGACCAAAGGAGGGTGTGGATGGCAGTGGGTCTGTCACCAGTGAAGGGTGTTTCAGCGCAGGGGGTGAATGTTTACCAATAGGGCCAGACTTAGCTTTCGGGAAGTTGCCTCCCAGCTGACGGGCTGTCGGGTGTCGGGGGAAGCAGCGGTTCTCCTCTGGTGATGGAGCATGGCAGTAACGTGGTGTTTCCGTGTCCCTGACTCCTCCGCAGCCTCCTTTCTGCTCCAGTGAGGAAGCCAGGCCCGGATGTCACTGGTGTACGTGTGCAGAATTACGCGGCATCGAAAACAGCAGCCACCCAGAAGTCTTGGCACGCGTGTTTATGAGATGGATGACGTGCCAGCCTGTCTTTAATGACTGCTTTGGTGCACCATGGAAAAATAAAAGCTGCTTGTTCTTTTCAGGGAGGAGGCCGGTGGTCTTGATCTCCACTCCAATTTTGGATGTATTTCGAAGCTGATGCAGATGGTGTTGTAGCTTCTTTTTGGTCCAGTTTCACTTTATCCCAAATGCCAGCCTCCACTGTGTTACCTTGTTCTTTGAAAATCATCGATCCATTTTCTGTAACCACCTATTCAGGGTCACAGGGGGTCCGGAGCCTATGGGCACAAGGCAGGGAACAACCCTGGATGGGGCACCGAGCCGTCACAGGGCACACTCACAGACGCACACACACACTCACAGACACTCACCTATGGGTAATTTGGTAACTCCAATCAGCATCAGCATGTTTTTGGACTGAAGGGAGAAACTGGAATACCAAGAGGAAACCCCAGGATGACACAGGGAGAACATGCAGACTCCACACACATGTAACCCAGGCAGAGACTACCACTGCACCACCATGCCACCCCCTTTGAAAACCAGAAACTCATAAATATGTTACATTCACTTTGAGTTGCAGTCATATCGTGTCAAAACTTAAAACAGAACATTGACATTACTGTAATTTTCTCTCTCAGTAATGCCACCCCACCAGCAGGTGATGCTGTGGTTAAGGCACTGGGAATAAAAGCTCGCTCGTTGATGGTCCCTCTGTACTCCCCGGGAGGTTGTCCAAGAAAAATATCAACCTGTATAGATGTATCAACACATGGAGTTTGCTGCGCGAGGCCCATTAAAAATGCCACTCTTCAAGCTGCTGTTTTGACTGTAAATACCAACATAAGGTCACGTCAAGGTGCTGTATTCAACACATTCTTCTTTGCGAAAGAAAAAGGTGGTGTGACATATTCAGAAATACGAGCGCCGGCGTACACAAACAGACTGTTCCCGTGAGTCAGCTCCTTGCAGATGCTACGCTGCCCGCTTGCTGTGTCTGGTGGCAATGTGCTGATCTCCGGTGAATAGCAGCCCGTTCATTTGTCAGCTTTACATGTTCTGCTATCTGACGCACAGAATGAATATTTCTCACATGCTCCTGGAATATATTAGCCATTTAATTGCAGGATAAGTGACGGAAAATATGTCTCTGTCTCTGAAACAGAATTTGCCTCTTATTTGATCACCGTCCACAAAAATTTTGTTACAGAACAACTGTGGATATTTTTAATGCTGATTTTAAAAATGCACTCAGAGTTTTGCTATGAGCCATAAGTTTTGAGTGTTGTCATTTTTAGGTTATATTGAAAGTATATACATCCATTTTAGACTGTAGATGTCACGCCCAGCTCCGTCTGTTCCTCGTGTGTGCCACGCCCCCGCATTACCTCCCGTTAATTCCCGATTGTGATCACCTGTGGCTTGTTAAGTTCAACCTGTCTGTTGTATTTAGTCCGTGTCTGAGTCAGTATTCCCCAGTTCTGTCATTGATGTAGTGATGTAGTGTAATGTTGTTCGCTGTTCAGGTCCTGTCTGCCCCGGTTAAACCCCGATTACCAGTATCCCGGCTCTGCTTGCTTGCTTTGCCGCTCGCCTGTCTACACGCATTGTGACAGTAGGTGTACGTTAAAGTTTAATCTAGGAAAATAATTTAATTTCTATACGTTAACATTTTTAATGTCTACAGTATACAACACGTTTGGGCAGGATTCTGCTCTATCTGATATGGAAAACCGATATGAAGGCAAGAGGAGTCCCAGTGTGCTGGCTGACTTCTGCTGGACCCTTAAAAGGGATGTTCAGGATCACTTATATCACGTCTTGACCATCCTGATTGTCAGTGGAATGAAAGGGAACCTCTTGACCTTGTCTGTATTCTTTATATATTGGGCTGAGGCCACATGATTTGATGTTTGGGGGTGAAGGCTCTCAGAAGGTTCCGGAGGAACAGGTGTACCTATGTGCTCACCAAGTGTGTATATATATTCCATATCCATCCATCATCCACACTCTTCTTCAGAGGACACCGTGCTCAGTATGCCAGGGCATATGCACAAATGCCAGAAAAACATGGAATACCCAAAGGAAATCTATGCAACATAGAGAGAACATGTGAAACCCACATATACAAAGTGAAGGCGGGATTCAACCTCAGACCCTAATGGTATAAGAGCACAAAATCACACACTGAAGCCCAGTTCCACCATTGCATTGATGCATGTAGCAGTAAAAACGTAGTGCCAAACTAATTTGTTTGGTGGAAAAAGCACATGAATTATTTAAATGCAAATCCTTTGCATTTATTTGCTGATCATGAATTCATGAAGTGCATAAGACCCTTTAAATTTTTTTTTTAGGTAATAATAGATTTAAAGGGGGAGGTACTGCTTCATTTAACATAACTGTAAACCGATTAAATCTCCATGAAAATATAATGGATAGAGGACATCAAAAAGGAGAAGTGGATTTTTTTTCTCCGAGAATGGCAAACCAGTTGATAAATGGTAGAGCAGTTTTAATTTTTGTTTATTGGGAAAATAACCCCATGAATAAGCCTTTTGAAGATATGGGCGATTTTCCTAACCTGTCTCCATTAAGCGGCTCCACGTCCCGCTGTTTCAGACGGCAGCTGCTATAAGAGCAAACCTTACGATAGCAGAGCCTTTTAAATCCGGATGAGCGGGTAATAGAGGGGCTGGGGGTCAGAGGAGACTGAGGCTTTGTTTGGGAGCTAGCAGGAGTGTGTGATGTGGTTTCAAAGGCAAACAACACTAGGGTGTTGTGTGCATGTGTGTGCGTGTGTGTATGTGTGTGCGCGCGCGTGCGTGCGTGTATGTGTTCACACTACGTTTTGCACACAGCGCCTAATGAAACCTGTGAGTAGTTCTTAACTGGTGCAGCCTCAGGACCCACATTTCTCCCTTGTTCATTAAGTCACGACCCAAATTTTGAACCAGATTTATTGCACAACAAAATAGTGCAGTAATAGTAAATAGAACAGTAGGAGCAGCACAGGCACTATTACAAAACATCACACATTCCAGCATTAGAACAATATTCAGAATGATTTTTTTCCAGAACGACTACAGCGGACCGTTTAGGGTTTGTGCGTTTCGCACAACGGTACAACAGAAGACCCCCATCCTCAGGTCACCATCCTCCATCTCCAGTGGATCATTAGCAAAAGCTTTTTCGGAAAACAATGCAGTGTGTTACAGTGCGCTGGGCTTTTCCGGAGGTCCTGACATCCGTGGCACCATCAAGCGTCCTGCCGTTGCCACACAGAGCCAGACGCCCGGTTGGCGCCGGTCAAGTCACTCATCGGCTGCTACGCGCAGGAAGTAACGATGGCGGAAGGAGGTGGTGCCCAAGAAACAGAACAACCCCTGATAATGGCCATGTGGCGCACGACGGATCCCAGAAGGGAGCTCACATTTGCCAAATAATTGCATTTGTGGGATCCGAGTGACACGGAATAATGAAGCCAACTGCCTTCAGGCTGCCGTAGGAAACCTGCGGGATGAGCTGTCCTCAGCCAATGAGGTGCAATTAAACGTTGCCATGGGCACATGACCCCTCAAGACCACGTATGAACACATCTTGCTGTATGCGTGTGAGCTGTCTGTTACCGTGTGCAGCTGGATTTAGAGGTTTCAGGCAGGCGTGAGCTGAAATGTCGCGTTGTCAGGAGGATGGAGTTAGCTGGTGAGGGCGGTAGTTGGGGGGGGGGGGTTTGGGATGATGTATGGCTATTGCAATAATCACCCAGTCGCCCACATCAATTACACTCACCAGTGACAAGCAACACTCCAGTCGCTCCTAATGGTTTTTTAAACGAGCGAAGATGAGATAAACTCTGCCGTTCTGCCGTAACTAAATTCCAGCGTGAGGGGAAAGCGATGATTGATTGGCTATTGAGCGCCTCCTGACCTGACCGAATTTGTTTGGGGGGGGGTTTTGTTTTAATAAATCCTTTAAGGAAATTACAGCCCTCCGGAATCACTGTTGTCTGGCTGCAGAATCTGCGCACACCTTCACATACAAGTCAGGTCCAAGAGGACGGGAGTATCGGTTACGCATGTTGACGTAAACGTTTGAGGGGCGACAGCCTGTAAGGAGGAAGAGAGGCGGTAAGCTGGCACCGAGACACAAGCGAGCAGGAAGATCGGCCCACTCTGTCTGCCCACGGGTGAGACCCACTATTTTACCTTATAAGGCTTCTGCCACATGACACAGCATGCCTGCAGGAGACTTAGCGCTCCGGGCTGGAATAACACACCGACCACATGTCACAGAATCACTGTCCCCATAAGTCCCGGTTGTCGAAGCAGGAGACAGAACAGACCTGGGACCTGGGGACTGGGGAGCCCCCTGGTGGTCACGCATGAATCCGCACCAGCCTTGACACATCAATCAGACGGCAAGCTGGGGGAGTGGGGCAGCCATGGACAAGGGGACAGAAGGAGGGGGGTGGACTTTAAGCAGATTCCCTATCCGCTGTCAGATTGGGGTGTTTGACCCTGTACTGTAAAGGACTATGCTTGGGTTTTAGTAATTCAGCTAGCAGAGTTAAGACCCAGTATGTGAGAGAAGGTCAGACCCTTGACTGAAGCACTTAATCAGAATAGTTTCCGGCGAAATATGATGTTTATTAATGGGCAAAGAGTCAAATTGGTTAAAAGAGTCAGCTAAAGCCATAAGACAATAAAACGATGCAGGTGTTCACATTTTCGCCCTGAGAGCACTCTAGGGTGACAGCCTCTCCCTCAGTCATTTCCGGAAATCCCAGGGGGACAGAGCTGCATCTGACATAGTCAGCCATCCTTTTTTCTCTATCCTACCTGATCTCTAAATGATCGCGTTCTTATGGAGCCTCCCGTGGCTGTAGCTCCTGAATTGTCTCCTTTGAGGCACAGAGAGCAGATGGTTCTTTACAGTGGGACTTCACCAGCGCACAGGAAGCTTTCACCCGAACCTGGGGGAAGTCTATGATGGAGTTTCAGCAGACATTAACTTGAGTGGCCTGCATATAAAGGAATCCCAAATCTTGCAATATGCATTTATGTAAAAACATAACAAATTTAGGTGCGTTGTGTGATGGACTAGCGGATTTTTTTTATTTAATAATTGACTGAGACATATTTTTAATTTTCCAGATTAACTTACCCAATGCAGGATAAACATAAGTCCGCCAACAAACTCAACATGTGCCGGATGTTTCAGAAGGCAGTCACACATACTTGGGTTAGGGCATGTTGATCTGAAGGCCATGGGTTTGAATCCCATCCTTAGCAGAATGGTCAAATCTCCGTCAGACCTTGAGCCAGACCCTTAATCCCCTGAAATGCTCCATGAGGGGCTCAGTAAACAGCCTGACCCCAGGTGTTCTTATCATCCAGTAGCATAGTCATGAATTTTCGAATGGGAACGCGTAGTTTCCGCTGCCCGCAAAAACAGATAGAGGCGGAGATTTTTCACTTGAGATTAGACGGAGAATATGAATTTAATTGGGAGAAAATACAGACGACACAAAGATTCGGACACGGACCGGGTTCTGTGTTTGGCATTGATCATCACTGCTGGATTTCAGCTTTGACTAATTTGAAAAAATACCGAGGACATGACCTCGGTGTCCTCAATGGTAGACACGGCACTGGCGTTTTAACAGCTCCCAGGATTTCACATTGATGCGGAAGAAAGGTCTGAAAGATAAATATTTCTGAATTTCACGTACAAAAAGTTTTACATTTCCATGACAGGTGGTGTGACCGCACCTTAAACACCGTGTATAGCTACACCACTGTTCTCGCCTTCATATGTGGGTATACGGCTCGTAGGAGGAAGATGGGATATGTGTGGAAAAAAAACCATTCTGATATATCTGTACTCAGGCAAATAAAGCATCATTTCATTTCATAAAATGCTAATGGAAATTTAGCGACACCAAATGACCAAAAACAGTTAGCTGGTGGGTAACAGAAAGGCACCGGGATGCCAAGAGGTTAAACACAGGAGGGATGTGACCTACAAACCCAGCCAGCAAAGGAAAAACATCCACAAGCCCAGAGATTTGGGGCCACAGGAACAAGTAGAAAAATACCGCAGGATTAAAATGCATGATTTGTAATTCAATTCTGCTGTTTATTCTCGATATTCTCTAAAAAGCTAATTAATCAAAGTCAAGAGTTATTCACTGAGGTGGTATTATAATTATTGTAATTCATAAACAGTTATAACTCATTTTGGCTACTGCCATGCAATCAGAGCTCACACACACACACACATGCACACAAAAGATAACACAGCATACCACGTTTAGTGGAATTTCAGCAGTAGCAGGAATGAATTCCACTTCAACTAACTCGTTTAGTTCAAGTCCTGTCCTGCACATGCCACTATCAACAAAAACAAAATTTAATTACAACATGACCCCTACCCAGCACCCAGCACGGACCTCAAGTAACCAAACAATTAATAGGACTCTGACATTTTTAGTCGTTTGATTGCAGCCGCAGATTTTTATAAATCTGAGTTTCTCCTTGTGGGGACCAAAAAAAGTTTTACTGCATTGCGGGGACATTTGGACCCCATAATGTAATACATACATAACCACACACACAAACACAAGCCGCCACAGTAATTACATCAGACGGGCTGAGTAACAGGTAAATGTCGGCGCTGAGCCATTCCCAGTGAGCCGCCCCAAGCCCGTGTGGCCCGTGCCTCATCGCTAATCTGTGCCTTGCATTTTCTCACGCTCCCCCGGGCTGCAGCAATGTTCGGCTCGGCCTTAATGAAAAAACCCTCCTTTATTAAATGTATTTCACACTGTCTTTATCCAAGGCTTCGTAAGTAGCGGGATCCTTCTGTGTATAATGGAATGATTGTCGGAAACAAACAACACCATAGTCGCTAGCTGATGTTACAGGCATTACGCTACATATTAAATGGTGTCGTATGTCTGTTGTGATGTTTTTATTTATATACCAATTCTTACAGTGACATTCAGCCAAGAACATCTGGGGATGTAATCTGTTATGCAGAGATGCAGGAAACGCTTCATAATGGGAAGAGGCGGGAAGCAGCTAACTGTCTATCACTGTCAGCGACAGCGCTAAGGAACATATAAAATGTAATGTTTAAATGCTCATGGTTTGCTCAGACTGGGGGCTTACATTATTTAGCAGGCATTTTAACCAACGCAGTGTGAGACTGAGAAAACAAGGTCAGTCAGGCCCCGGAGCAAGTGGGGTTACAGGCCTTGTTCAAGGGTCCAGCGGTGACATCAGTCTGCCGACCCTGATGTCTGAGCTGGTAACCTGCCGATCCCAGCCGCAGAGTCCTAACTCAAAGGGCCACACATATTATCATTGTAATATCTTTATGATTTGCAGGGACTCGTATCAAGGGCATCACAATGCAGCAAAGGGACAGGAAGGATCTGGGACAGGGTAGGGTTAGGGTTGAGTGATACCATGGATTTTTGCTTGTGGTCTCTGACCCCCAGGGGATGAGGAGCTGACGTAAGGGATCTAGTCTGCATTTAATTTCCCCTGAGAAGCCTTTCCTCCAATAAACGGTCCGGCATCAGCACCACACTATGTTCCTGTCAGCTGCTAAAAATGAAACATGGCCGGTAATTTGTTAAATCAATTATTCCAGAGCTCCACAGAGACACCGAGAGAGAGAGAGAGAGAGAGAGAGAGAGAGAGAGAGAGAGAGAAGTAGAGAGAAACAGGTGAGGTGAGAAGAGAAGCAAGTGTGTTTTTTGGTGCCGAATTTTGTCTTTATACTAGAAACACAGAAAAAATATTAAAAGCAGTGATTCACAAGCTTCAACACGCAGCACATCTTCTTCAGAGACTCCCCGCCATGCTTCGATCCATTTGACAAAGAAACACTGCAGGCCAGCCAGATGACAGCCCCCACGTCTTAAGTGTGTCACCAAACACAAAACGTCCATCATCAGTTTGCCTCAAAGAAGTATTTTTGCCCCATCAGCCGAAGTTTCAAGCTGATTGTTGTTTGGCCGCTGTAAGGCTGGTTTTCATGGAGCAGAGAGGCAGCTGAGCCACAGTAAGCTGTGGGCAGGAAGATCCCAATCAGTCGCCTGCAGGCAGAAAATTCACTGACATCACAATGGCTGCTAGCAGTAGATATTGCTTTAACCCAGTGGTTCCCAAACTGGGGGGCGCACAGGTATTGCAGGCGGGGGGGGTGCACCAATGGAATAGCCTCAGGGGCAAAATAATCTCTTCACAGGCTGGATGATTAAACAAATAAAGCAGCGCAGCATTACAGTAAATAACAGTATATAAACCACTAACTTATGTGTACTATTAGAACATTTATGTGATTTATTTAAACTTTATTTTACCCGGTAAATTAACTGAAAACCAGTTCTCACTGCTTTACGTGATATTCTGGAGAAGTAGCAGATAACACATCGGAACTGCCTGGGATACAAACGTCACGTTCTTCAGGCAATAAGGGCAAAGTTGTGTCGTCATGGAGGCTGTTCCAGTTTGCTCAGCCAGCTGAGAGGTGCTGTACGATCTGTCTTAAGTCGTCTTGCAAGATTAACCTCTTGCAAGGTTTTTGTACCATGTGACCTGGTGACACGTGACAACGTTTTGCAGTGTCGGACAATGAAATCTAACCATATCATGAAAATTTTCTACATGAAGTACAGGACGACTATCAATTAATGGGTATGATCTAATTAGTATTGTTTTGTGCTATAGTATTGGCTGAAACCTGTGGTTATCATTAAAAACAAAATGTGGTAAACGTAAAACAAACTTTAATTTGTGTACGCCAATGAATATTAACAGGAATATTAAATCTGCATTTGCATAATTTCAAATTTACGCTGGACTTTTATTTTTAATTGATTGCTCTTTTTTCTCCCACAGTGGTGAAATTGCACCATTTGTATTTTATAATTGCATTTGTTTCGCTCAATTAGAAAAGGGAGTCGTATTTCAAAAAAAGTTTGAATCGTTTTGAATGTAGTTTAAATGGGGGCTCAACAATGTTCCTATCTAGAAAAGGGGGGCCCTGCAGAGAAAGTTTGGGAACCATTGCTTTAACCAATGAGGTTAATGAGTGAAGATACGGCACCTTCTTAGCCAACTGCCACTCAGTCAAAAGGGCTGGCAAACTGTGATAAGATCCAGGATTGATACTTTCTGAATTTACACAACTGGAATGGGAGGTGGGTCAGTATGGCGGCTCAATAGGTGGCCGTTTTGCCTCACAACTTGACTCTATAGATGTGTGGAGTTTTGCTCCCTGTGTTGCATGGGTCTCCATCCATAGGTTTGCAATTAGGCTAACTGGTTAGCATTGTTGCCTCACACCTCTGGGACCAGGGTCTTTGCCAAGGTTCCATGTGTGTGGAGTTTGCATGTTCTCCCCGTGTCGTCGTGGGGTTTCCTCTGGGGACTCCCCCCCCACAGTCAAAAATTATGTTAATTGGAGTAGCCAGATTGCCTGTAGGTGTGCATGAATGTGTCTGTAATTTGCCCAGAGAGTATTACTGTGTGTACATGTGCCTTGAGATGGACTGGCATCTCATCCAGGGTAAAAACCCAGCCTCATGCAAAGTGGGTTAGGCTCCAAGCCCCCATGACATATGGTTAGATGATGGATGAATGAATTTGAGGTTGCGCGGCACTTTTACCGTAGCCCAACTGCAGTAAATTTACAAAGTGCACAGTCCGCTTTCAACAAATACACCTGGCTCAGAAATTCTATGGTAAATCTCCCATGGGGATTAATACTGATTCATCCCAGGGGCAATAACAGATGGATGCTTAGTGACAATAGCCCTGCACCAAAAAGAAAAAAATCTTGTAGGAGGAAAATCAGCCGTGATCTTCCATATGTGGGCATTTTCAGCTCACAATCAGGCGAGAAAAGACTGAGAGGGATGCTGGCTTTCTTTATTCCAAAGGAGATGCTTTGTGTTACAATACATAAGATAACCTACAGGCCTCAAAGTCAACGAAATGAATGATTAACAGAAACACAGCAAACGTCGTGACGTTTTTAAACTCTAGCCATTGGCTGTGTGAGCAGCATTGTGCAGCGGCTCTGTTCCTGCCTGTGTGAGCAGCATTGTGCAGCGGTTCTGTTCCTGCCTGTGTGAGCAGCATTGTGCAGCGGTTCTGTTCCTGCCTGTGTGAGCAGCATTGTGCAGCGGCTCTGTTCCTGCCTGTGTGAGCAGCATTGTGCAGCGGTTCTGTTCCTGCCTGTGTAAGCAGCATTGTGCAGCGGCTCTGTTCCTGCCTGTGTGAGCAGCATTGTGCAGCGGCTCTGTTCCTGCCTGTGTGAGCAGCATTGTGCACCGGCTCTGTTCCTGCCCTCACACTTGCATGAGTCCTGAATGACTTCATTTGCCTGAATGTATGGATACTGCAACGGTGTTTATTGCCACATATCCCATCTTTGATATTCACACATTCGTACGTGCAGGTGAGGGTGAAACCCTGGGTCAGCCATTTATCTGGTGCCCTGGTAGCATTTTGGGGAGGTTAAGGGCCTTGATCGACAGACATGTGACTATACTTCCAAGGACAGGATTCAGATGGGCGACATTTAGATCAGCACCCGGGCCTAACCCTGCTGTCCCCAGCATTGTTTGAGATCCTCAGCCAGTCAAGAGACATTGGATTCAAACGAGTTAGTGTTTCTAGATGGCTCCTGTTCTGTGGTCCTCTGTGTGTGTGTGTGTGTGTGTGTGTGTGTGTGTGTGTGTGTGTGTGTGTGTGTGTGTGTGCGCACACCCTGCCTACAGACAGCATTCCATCTCCTGCCCTGTGCTTCCTGGGATAGACTCCAAGCTCACTGAGATCCTGCACTGGCTAAGTAATTATGGAAAATGGATGGATCAGAAACATGCTATAGAAGACCTGTTTCAAAATGGAGGGACCTCAGAGAGGTTGTTGAGTGTAAAATGAAAGCATTAGATAATTGTGTATTGTTCTTTGTTTTGCTTTGGACAGGGTTAATGAACACATTAAGGGAAAGGCAGCCACTATTTCAGTCTGCCCGCGCCGTCTTTTCGCTTAGCTTGTTTCCCATTAAGTCTGCCAGCTGGCCCGTCAGCATGGAGCAGTCCTTCATTTCTTCTATACTGCTACATAACGCTGTGCTTCCCTGTCTCTGCAGCTCCTCCTCATTCATAGATAATTACCTCGCGGACATAGCGCTGCCCAGCCTCATGATCTCCGCCCTCTGGCTCCCTGCCCCCGCGTGGCAGCGGGTTAACGTGTTTGCAGGTTAGCGGGTTAGCGCCATGCCCCGTCTCTCGTAAAGCCCGGCCCACCCTCGTCGGCGTCCTCTGCCCGCAACGCTAATAGAAGCCACCAGGGGCTCTGATAGAGGCTTAATGGGTCAAGGTAATTGGTCGGGAGGACTGTGGGTGCATGAGCGCGGAGCCAATTATGAGTCTGAGGTCTCTGTTCGGCAGAAAAAACATTTGTCGAGGGGCTTCGTGGGACGCAGCGGACTTGCAGGGTGAAAGTGGGGGGGGGGGGGCCTTCATTAGGAGAGGTTGATGATGCAGTGTACTCATTAGGAAAGGCCAGTGTCGGTCTCTGAAAAGCCAAAAGAGGCTGGACAGTGCTCTGATTGGTGTTCAGCATTAACCCAGGGTGCCACTGATTTTAATGCATTAAATGAAAAAAAAAACAGAAGCCATTAGTGGATGGTGTGTGGCCTGGTTGTGATAGGATGAATGCTGGTTCAAATCCTGTCCTCAGCAGAATTGTAAAACCTCCAGTGGACCCTTGAGCAAGGCCCTTAACTTCCTGAAGTACATCAGGGGCACAAAATACCTCGTTAACCCCGCTAACTGCAGTCACACCCCAGCTTTGCTTTTAACTATATAGTTAAGTATTTATAGTACCTAGACATAGATGTACTACATATAGTACATACCTAGTATACATGATACACAAATTATATACATAAGTAAATAACATATACATATATAGTTAAGTATAAACATGTGTATGTCTCAAAGGAAAGAAGCCCTACAAAGTACTTGCACTTTTGTATCATTTCATTTTTAAATGGCATTGTTGTATGGATTTTTCATGCATTAAAAAGTTAGACCTGCATTCTAAAGGGGCTGTAAGGGATAAACAAACAGGTACAATGGGGAAGGTGGTCTGCGTGCCTGAAGAGGAGACGGATTGAGCAGGGTGAGCAGAAGTGAAATGGAAGGTAATCCCCGGCCGGTCTCTGGACGGGCGGCTGCCGCCACCCGGCCCTGAACGGGGCATTAAAATCTCCGCCACATTCGCTTGTCCGGCTGACACTTTAATCCCCTTTAGTGCCGGAGAGCGAAGACTTACACCACAGCACGTCCAGGTCAGCCGGCAGGAGCCTGACTGCACCTCGTCCGTACTAGCAAAGCCTTATCCTTTCTGATGCCAAAAATCACACCCCCCCCCACCCCCACAGCCCCCTCCCCTGCTGCCCTCTATACCTCCCCGCCCACCCCTTCCTCCTCCCGCCCCCAACCCCCCCGTTGCACTACCCC
>JAABNY020000039.1:9835002-9847071 GCA_015164015.2 Brevimyrus niger
GGGGAAGTCATTTTGTCTCTGTGGTGGGGGACTGGCCCCCCCCCACCCCCCCCCCCGCGTGCCTGTATCATGCCCAAGCTGACGTTACTTTTAGGCTCGCAGGTGAATTTGTAAACATTACCACCATTCTATAAACGCAGATATGGAATGCCCTGTCCTCATATTACTGGTCAAACACAGACCCTGCGGATTAGGCAGCTCACCATGCCCAGGTGAAGATAGAAGCTTCCGGCGAAAAAGAGAAGGTGACCAAAACAGGGGCGTTCCTTAACGCCTCAGCCACAAGGGACGCTCTCAGTCGTGATAACGATGTCCCGCATTAAATCCTCCCTCAAACCCTTTCAAACTTCATTGGGATGCCAACCTTCTATCAGTTTTAACTTTGAGCAGATTGTCCTCAGAAGCTAAATTAATCATGTAAAATGGGGCCGCTTAAGTTGGGAGACATTACAGTCATATCACCATAATGTGAGGTATCTAATGGTCTTTAAGGGAGCAGTTAATGGCTTTTCTCCTACAGAGGAACATCTGTGTGGAACCGACTTGTCTTTGTCGACACGGTTTTTTTGTATAACCTCCCTTAATACCCCTGTGTTGGGAGATTGCTTTTGCGTTTCTTGTTAGATTTGTGTAATGAAACAGTAAAATCCCATTCCCTGGACGCTAACTGATGCCACAAGTGAGACTGATGAGATAAGACCCCGCTGGCTTGAAATTGAGACGAGCTTCACAGTTGTTGATTGTTGAATCTGAATCTTGGCAGAAAAAAGGGGGGTAATCTGTTTCATAAAATTGTGAGTGTTTCCATACTGCTTCAACTAAAAGGGGTATTACCGCCTAAATAACCCCCCTCCCCTGTTTTCGAATGGCAGTCTCTTCCATCTTTTGTCTCTGTGCGCCACTTTCAAAATAGTTCACTCCGCACGTCCCTCTGGGAACGGCGCCTGCCAGATGAGTGAATAATATTCCGAGGAAAGAAAAGGGAATCAATAAACTGTCAAACAATGAAACCGGAACTTAACAAATGACTCGTAAGATAGGTAGCCAGCGTCTGCGGCATGGCAACGCCCCGATGCAGATGGACTTTCGGAATGAGATGTCGGGCTTCTTGGACGTTTTCTTTGCATAGAGGACCTTGAGCCTATTGTAAAAGTGCCCACTGGGGCCCCGGCTGTCTTTCAGGGAGACAATGCAGTCTGTTTCCCATAGAAGCAGCCCAGATGACATAATTTTAAAAGACAGACAGACAAACAGACAGATTGATTGAGACACAGACAGACAGATAGTCAGACATATAGATATATACATACATACAGTCGGACCTCCCTATCCTCAGTTTCAATAACTGGGGTTTCAGTTATCCACGAGTTACCACAGTCTGGAAAAAAATTTATATTTCATAAATAAGTGGTTCATAAGTTTCAAACAGCACCAAGTTAATACAGAATGTAACATGGTGAAATTTGCCAGCCGCAGTCACCCCCAGTTCCTGACTCTTCTCCCTTGCCCCCATACCTGCGCTTCCCTGAATATCGCTCATCCACTCTGGCTCCAGCATTCACAGCCACATCATTGCAGTGTCTGTATTATAAAAAGCATAATTATCATTGCTTTGTCATTCCTTGGTACGTGATATTTTTTCACTGCTTTATCGCCTTTTGAGCATTAGGCTAAAATGGGCAAATCCCTTTCATTTGACAGAGTATGGTACCGTACTGTACTGTATATTGTGTGCAATAAGTAATGTACTTTATTATTACTGTTTTTACTGTATTTAATGCACTTTATTATTACTGTATTTAATGCTGGTAATGTCTTACTGTGTACAACTTATCAGCTAACGTTTACCATATGTGTACCTACATAAACACATACATACTTGCATACACACATACATACATATATACATAAACAAATACATATAAGCATACAAACACATGCATAAACACACACATACATATACACATATACATTCTATTCACTCCGAACGAAACTACAGTCACATGTGGCAATCTAAACTAATCAGCACTTTTTAAAAACGGCCCGATCTCAGAAATCTAGCAGAAGGTGGCATTATAAAAATGTAATCTTCATACTGGGGGGGTTAGTTCTATACATCGCAGATTTGCTTCATCTTTGCAAAGCGATGAGGCCGTTTGGGAGCCTCAGTCCATTGTTGGACGCCTAGATCCACGAAGATAAGTTGTCCCAAGAAATTGAGAAAGCAAGATGAGCTCTGAGTCGAAGGGCAGATACCGGGAGATTAAAGCATCCAGTTCGTAAGAGTGAGCAGTGGAGATTAGGGGCAATGGGTGGTGGAGCTAGATTGGGCAACATCTAAAAAATTTTAAAGGCAAGTAATGCTGCTGAGAATCCCGTACTGCTGTGAGATGAGGCATTCAAATCCCACAAGAGGAGAAAAAATTTTATGGATAGATGGGGAAAGTTGAGCGAAAGTCCCAGCCTTGCATTTCCTGTGGATTGGGAGCTTGGGAGAACCTCGATTCCCATATTCCGCTATCGGCAATATGCCTTTAGCCTGAAGCCAGTTGTAAATCTATTTCCAGAAGAACCGTTTCTTTGCCTCGACTTTCATGTCCACTGTGAAGCAGCATGTAGCTGGCTTGTACAATACGGGGACCTTCCGTTTTAAGCACTCCTTAGTGATCTGCGCTGCCAGAATATTAAACATGTGTCGCTCAGGATGTCCAAGGCAGCACAGCTCCTTTGCGCTTCTCTCTGACACTGTTCTTGCGCTTTTATGTCAGCAAGACCCTCATAGCCATATCATGACATTGCCCCCTGACCCTCCTTAGCCCTCCCTAGCCACAAGGCGCTTTATGAGTCAAAGTCCAAAAGCATAATAGAAGATTATGCCCTGGGTGTGGTTCTGGACCTGAAGGAGCCATCAATGGCCGCAGCGCCGAGCATTTCTTGTTAACCTGCCTGCTTACTGTGTTGGGCGCTGTAAATGTGCTGGGCAGCAGAAATACTACAGGAGGTACTGGGTAATTGCCTGGTGTGGAATTGGCCGTCTGCACTGGCTCTCCCCGATCAGGAAGGAGCTTGTCAACTGGCCGCTGCCTCATCACTTCCTCCACTTAGGCCCGTTCCGCCATCAGCTGCAGAAGGGAGGCTCGGCGGCCTCTCTGTAGATCCCTGTCGCATTAATGGGATTATTAATCCTGAGAATATCAACAGAGATTGAAACGGCTTGTGGAGACTCCGGTAGCTGTCACGGAGGACTCCCCTCGGGTTGATTCTCCGTCATAATCAGGTGCAAAGCAATTATTCAGGTTTAAAGTCGAGGTTGGGCCCTGCTGTGCATCCCTGTTTAGCTCTGTTTTTGTAGCTGCCTCTGCTTCCCGTTGCTATTGCTGCTTGTTTGTCACTGTTGTTGTTGTTGTTGGGGTTCTTTTCCTGGAACACGCCTACTGTACGACCTCGTGCCAATGTCATCGGCCATTCTGTCACCCTCCCACCTCTGTCTCAGCCTAATGAGCCCCTTCATCTCATCCATTTTAATCGTGGAACTAAGAGGGTTTAATTACAGGCATTCGAAGGCAAGACGCGGCGCCAGAATCACCGACCCGGCGTTCCCTGTCGCGGCAGCGTGTCTGTTGTTCACAAGGACGTGGGAGATTTATTTTACGTTTGCTCACAAAACGCCTGTCATTGTGGCAGAACCGCAATTAACCCCTAGCGCTTTCCGGAAGCCCCCCCTGTTGATAGACAGGGTGTGCAGATCTCAAATCTCCATTTAAGGGGGGTCAAGGTCTCCCAGGAATCTTGGTGACAAATTAGCCGTGACAGACAGTGTGTCATACGAGCAGGAACACCTTTCTCTCTGAGATGTTTGATTGACGTCTGGTAATGAAGGCCAAGAGCAGCACAAACACTTACATCTTGTACATTTCCTTACAGGCTTTTTGACGTTTATACGGTCCAAGAATATTACAAAAAGAGAACATCATTCTTTCATTCTTTAAATTAAAATCAAAACTATCAGCAGCTAATTGTTAAAAAAACCCAGTGAAAAACAAATTACATGCACATTGCTTTGTACAAGTATACAATGCAACACAGGCATATTACACGTGTAAATGTCCACAGTTTACTTTATTTTTGTTTCTCTTTTGGTCTCCGCATCAGGATCGCCATCGATGGCTGTCAGGCCACAGAAATTAGGCTCTCGGTGCAATCCGCACTGGGCAGGCGATGTCATCGAAACAAGCGGAGAGGTCTGACTGATATGCAGGCAGCTAGAAACAAGCAGTTCATTCAGCCTGTGCATGTCCATTTTCACAAGGGAGGGACAGGAAAGCGACAGATGTGTCAGCATACCACAGCAGGGTGGGCCAAGTTGGAAAAGGAATCCCCCCCCCCCCCCCGGGAATTTAATAATGCACCCTTAGATGCAGGTGGAAGACTGAAAGGTCCACCAGGGACGATTCTAGGATTCGAGCCTTAGGGAGACTCATTGCCCAGTAAGGTGTACAAAGTAAGAGTAATCAATTACTACTGTTTTTGCTAGTATTTGCCCTGGGTCTTAGTGTCCTAGGCCTAGATGCATGCAGTCAGGTTTACGAAATTCTGAAGAGCTCAGTGAATCCAAGTGTGGTACTTTTAATAGGATGCCACCATTACAATAAGTCAGTTCGTGAAATGTCTTGCCCGCTAGATATTCCACAGTAGTATTATTGCAAAGTGGTAGCGTTTAGGTACAACAGAAATTCGGCCACGAAGTGGCAGATGACGTAAAGTGACAGAGCGGGTCGCCGAGTGCGGAGGCGTTCGCGTAGTGCGTAAAAGTCACCAACGCTCTGTTGACTCAATAGCTGCAGAGTGGCTCTGCCATTATCCCCAGCATGAAAACTGTGCGCTGGGAGCTTCGTGGAATGGGCTTCCATGGCCGAGCAGCTGCATGCAAGTCTCACATCACCAAAGGTAATGCCAAAAGTGTCGGATGGAGTGGTGTAAAACACGCCACCACTAGACTCTATCTGTTTGGAAATGTGTTCTGTGGAGTGACGAATCACGCTTCTCTGTCTGGCAGTCGGATAGACGAGTCTGGGTTTGGCAGACGCCAGGAGAACATTCCCTGCCTGCCTTGTACCAACTGTAAAGTCTGGTGGTGATATAATGGAATGAGATAATGGAATGGGGTTGTTTTTCAGGGGTTGGGCTGGGCCCCTTTTTTTCAATGAAGAGAACTCCTAATGCTTCAGCATTCCAAGACACTCTGGACAATTTTATCTTCCAACTTTGTCACAACAGTTTAGGGAAGGCCCTTTTCTGCTCCAGCATGAACTTGCCTCAGTGTAGAAAGCAAGGTCCATAAAGACATGGTTGTGAGAGTTTTGTGTGGAAGAACTTGCCTGATCTGCACAGAGCCCTGACCTCAACTCCATCCAACACCTTTGGGATGAACATAGATTGCGAGCCATGTTTTCATGCCCAACATCAGGACCTGACTAATGCTTTTCAGGATAAATGGGCCAAACTTCCCATAGACACACTCCAAAATTTTGTGGGAACCCTTTACAGAAAAGTGGCAGATGTAATAGCTGCAAAGGGGGGACCAACTCCATACTGATGCCTATGGATTTAGAATGAGATGACATAAAAGTCCCGGTGGGTGTAATGGCCAGGTGTGCCGATACTTTTGTCTGTATAGTATATATACTTGCAGACTTTATTTATTTATACTTTACTTAGTATAAATTTTTGAGATTGCAGGGTCAGATTGGGGTTAAGGGCCTTGCTCAAGGGCCCAATGGTAAAATCACTCTGTTGGCCTGGGCTTTGAACCAGTGACCCTCTAAGCACAGACACTGTATTCTAATACACTAAGCCACAGACCATGCAATGACAAAGCTACTAACCTCACTTAGCTCCACTCCAGGATATTTTTACACCTCTCCTCCTTACAGAACTCCTCTCTTTCTTCTCTCTCCTGTGCTTTTATGTGAATTTCAAAGATAGATGAAGATTAGATGGTTATCTTTTTTAATATATATACAAATTTTAGGAATATGCACAATGAGCTGCTGATTTCCGCACAGCCAGAGTATCTGGGTCTCCGTGGCTGCTGTGGATTTTCAGGCATCCCGTTTTCCAGGTTTTGTACAAATTCTGGACCATAATACTTTGGCTGGGAAACCATTTCTGAGGCTGACTGTAGCCAAGAGCTGAAATATAACCTGGTTAAGATACAAGCTGAGAAACGCTGGTGGGGGATGACTTTGGCTTGGACATACTGCAGATGGAACGAAATGCTGCAGGGATTGGCTGGGGTTGACTGTAGTTGGAATAAACCTGGTGCGATTAATTCTGTTAGGGATACATAGGCTGGGACGGTCTCTGTCTGGTTAGCGGAATAGGTTCTGTTTGGAATTCATTGGCTGCGATAACCTCCATATAGGATAGACTATGGTTGGTATAGAGTTAGTGGAATAGATGCAATAGCTCATACCCCATCCTAATCGTTACTGAGTCCCTTTCAAAGAGATCCTTGGACCTGTGTTGCAATATTTCACACATTTATGCAGCATTTGTGCCGCGTTCACTTTCCCATCTGCCTCTTTCACCATATTAGCGCGTGAATTATTAAAAAGCAGGGAAAATGGGTTTTGATATTTTGATGGATTTACCCAAAGTCAAAGTCAAACGCGAGGGCTGCTCTATTTTTGGATATTTTAGTTGATCAAATATTTATGGAGGGATAAAATGTGAGGAGATGATTGGTCTTTAGAGGACATTTAACAGATGCATGTGAGTTATAAATGGCAGGAGAACATCCAGCTATGACACAGAGCGAGCGGCACCATGACGTCATATGAGCACGTTTCTCCAAATATACTATTATCTTGGACAACCCCAAACTTGTTCGGCATCCATGTGCTAATGTCATGTGACACAGGGAGTGGGGGTGGTCTTTGGTCAGATGACAAGCATCTTCATTCACCTGTGGCCCATTTCTAATAGTACAAATCTGACTCCATCTGTAGCTCCATTTATCGACTGCAGACATGCTGTCTCTGTTTATCACCACTTTACTGAAACAGCTATCTTTTTGTTCATTCCTCTTCCCCAATCTCCAAAACCCCAAAACTTTATAAAAGTCCCTCTTTCATCCTCGAATACCTGTGTCCTTTGAATGTGCAAGGCTTGCATATCTCTTACCCTTACTGGTCAAGTTGAAGTTCTGCCTAATGCCGTTTCTTAGCCTCAGAGATATACCATATATGGATATATGGATGTGTATGCCTGGGTTAGACTGTAGCTGGAATACACACACACACATTGTGTGTGTGTGTGTGTGTCTGTGTGTATATACTGTATATGAATCATGAATCTGGATAATCTTAATTCAGCACCTATCAGAACTTTCCTGAAGACGCACCATGTCTGACTGTACGTTCACTCTCCTGTTTCCTACCCATGAGACAAACCACCAGGCTGTAATGTGACTACAAGCACCAGTATGATGCTGTGCTATGGGCTGCTACTGCTCCCATGGTTCAGAAGAACAATGGTGAAAATGGAATGTAGAGTCAACGCGACACACAGTTAACATAAAGGCAATGAAGAGTAAGTGGGCCTGCTGATCTAAAGCACACTACTGATTACAGTAAAACTCTGCAAAACACACTGAGCTTGAGGTCGAAAGAGTCATCATTTATTGGTCCCTTTGTTCGCAGTTTCACAAGAGCATGAATCTGCTTCAGATGCAGCTAATTAAAAATGTGTATGTAATTGGGGGACGTCTAGGGGGGGCACTGATCTGTAGTCCGCGGACCCCCCCCCCCTCCCCCCCCCCAGGATGCTGCCGGCTTCCCAAATGAGCTGAGATGGTGATCAGCTAGAGCGCGGCAGGCTGAAATGCAGAAGACCCCGCCTCGCTTTTTAAATGTGAAGTGACAGAGTAATGGCCGGCTGTGACGTAATGGAGCCCCCCGCACCCCCTACTCCAGCCCACCGCAGGATAATTGCTGCTATGAGTATGTTTGTACAATAAGGAGTATGGAGGCTGTGTGAATGTCGGGGCGGGGGGGGGGGGTAATGGACATGTTTGAAATGACTGTGACCCCAGCATCACCACCACCCCCCGCTCCAGTGCCTTTGGGGTATTTATGGGAGGGGTGAAGTACTGCATCCGCCTACTAGGGACTGCTAATGGTGACACTGAATCTCCGCTGCATGGAGGATGGTGCATTGACGTTCTTAAGATGTTCTAAAAGGCTGTCTCCTCAGTGGTCTCTCACCAACCTGCGGCAAACTATTACTGCGGCTGCCGCTGCTCCTCACCTCATTGGGTGATCTGAGCAGCTGACATCACATCCTGTATGTCAGCATACATCCCTGTTATCATCACTGGGCCAGTCTGTATCCTCATCTGTTTACAATCCAATGTATGGTATATGTCACCTAACAAAACAATTGCTGAATAAGCAAGGATTAGTCAGAAACACACGTTTATTTTAACAAGAACTGGACTGAAACAATACAATTAGAATACTTGCAGAACCATCATAGAATTATGAATAATTACTTTGTGTACAGTCGCCCGTGTGTTCCAGAACTTCCCAGCAGATACCAAAATCCGCAAAGTTCCTTATATAAAATGGTGTAGCGTTTGTATGTAACCTATGCACATCCTCTCAAATACTTTAAGGAATATCTAGATTACTTATAATAGCAAATACAATGTAAATGGGATGTAAATTATGCTGTATTGTTTAGGGAATAAGTCTGACTGTGTTCAGTGCTACGGGTTCACGGTTAGTATTACTGTTTCGAATTTTAATTATCATCAAAACCGTAGTTGATTACTGTACCCATATTAAATACCGTGAAGCACCAACCAAAGTTAGTGACAGTCTCCCAAATGCAGGTGTGCGGGCCCGCATGCAACGTGCGTTTGTTTTAGTGTCTGTGAAATTATGGCAGAAGACAGCATTTCACAGGTTTTCAATGTTAATGCACATATGATATGGTTTTAATATGTTTAGTGTATATAAGGTATTGGATATGTTATTATTTTAATGTTCTTATTTGTAGCTTTCAATATAGAACTAGATTAAATGATTTTACTTTGTGCACTTTTTGAACATTTTCAGCATTTTCACAATGCTGCGATAATACTGACAACCATGAAAATTCTGGTCAAATAATCTGGTCCATATATAGGCTAGTCACAGATTGTGTGGGCAATCTGTGTGCAATTGTCTGTATGTGTATTTGTGGGAGTGTGGATATATATATTATATATATATATATAATACATTATATTGACTTCGTGGGGACCATTTTTTCTGTGAAGTTTTTTTGTTTGGTTATTTATAGTTAAGGTTAGGGGAACAGGGGTTAAGGTCGTTATGTTGGGATTAGAGTTTTCCTCATAGAAGTGAATGGAGAGTTCCCACAAAGATATACTCACAAACCTACCTGTGTGTGTGTGTGTGTGTGTTTGTGTGTGTGTGTGTGTGTGTGTGTGTGTGTGTGTGTGGGTGTGTGTGGGTGTGTGTGTGTGCGTGCGCGCGCGTGTGTGCGCGCGCGCGCGTGTGTGCGCGCACACTCGCGTCCACCTATATGCTCCCACAGGTGTGAGTGTACAGCAGCAGGTCCATCTGCTTCTCTTTTTGTCTGTCTGCGAGAGGCTCGTTACATTCTGGGCACTTATTTCCTCATTACTCCCGCTTATTCGCCACCTGCATTTCCTCCACATCGCCCGAGATGAGATCGCGTCGGTGGGCAGCGCGCATTATGATTTATATTTTAATCAGGTGAAAGCGTGCCGAATTTATATTTAAGAGTGCATGACATATGGCTGTGCCCTGGCAGCTGTCCACTTTAGCCCGTTTTTATTTACTGAGGGAAAGCGGGTCGGCAGAGGTCTGTTTTCTTTTGTCAATACTGCAGATGGCCGGGATGCGCTGTGCGAAGAAATGTTATTCTCTACTGCCATCTCGTGGTCACGAGTTCTTCATGGCCACGGTAATTTTCACTTATTGCGAATGACAAATACCATATTAAATATTTGAGGGACATAAAATTGTGCCGTCCGCTGTACGTAAAGATCTTTACTCCAAACTGTAATTTGTAACTTTTCATTGTTATTTGCTCACGACGGGTGGTTCGGCCAAACGGTGAAGCTTCTGTGCCGTGCCGGCTGGCAAACAGGGCCTTCCCATTACTCAACACAAAAACTGAGGGAGCTTTGATTTCCTGGCAGAGGGTATTTTCACAGGAGCTTTCGGCTCCAGTGAAGATGCAGGGCCGTGCTATTTATGGAGAGACACAGTCCTGCCGGTCTCCCTGGTGAATACTTCAACTGGAAAGTAAGGGCTGCGGTGATCAAAAACCTAGTTTCCCTCAGGTACGCCAGGACCTGCCAACCCAGGAGCACAGCTGTGCTCTTATTTAGCATATATTTCAAGAAATACTGTCATATCATTTAATATTTGTTTTTATCTCTAATGAACATCCTCTGCTCTTCCGTAATCATTTATGTAGGTGTTACAGGGTCACCTCTAAAGGAATGACTAATGAATTCTGCTGCTGACGAACAGGGGTGGAAACATTTTAAACATCTTCACTACACATAGTAAACACACTTATAAAAGTCTTATGAAAATTGAGGCACCTGAAAAACAGCCTTGAAGGGAGTGTGAAGCTCCGTGGGTTTGGAAATTGTGTCCGTGATCAGAAGGTTGCTGATTTGAATCCCAGGGTTGGCAGAGTGATGTCGCCAGTAGGCAATTAATCCCCAAGTGCTCGAGGGTCTGTCTGAAATAAAATGAAAACAATTGAATCTGAAAGACAGTCAGCTTGGGTTTATATTAGATTAAACTTCATCATCATTGCCCAATGTACAAGTATTTAGGTGTCACAGTACAATATATGTACAAACATGTACAATATATTCATCTGTAAAAAATACATTTATAAAAATGTATATCTATGCAGTTTCATGTTTAAAGTTTTGTCTGTGACATGCACAATACATGCATGGTACTACTGTCTAGTGAAATGCTTTTCCACCTGCTAAATTAGAAATATGGTAATTTACAAATATATGTATATGTAAAACATCCAGTGCTACCATAGCAACTGCGTTTCTAACTGCTGGCTACTCCATGTCACACCTTAGCATCCTGGCTGTATAAGAGCCAGGATCCGGAGGCGACAACAGCAGCTTGCTGCACAGCGACCGACATGCCCGCGAAAGCAGCGTGCGCACCGAGGTGGCAAACGGCGGGCTAACGCTCTGCCCTCCTTAAGGTTGTTATATGGTACTGCGCTGAAAGAATCACATCGATGGCTCGTGCAAGTCCAAGAGTTCGTAGGATTGCTTGGGGCTTTTGTTTGCGTTTTGAATCTTCGAAAATGACTGCATGTCTGGCTCATATTTATTTTTTTCTTCACTTCCCCTGTTTTAGTACGTTTTTAATGATGGAGTGTTTTGGTAAAAGAATATTACCTGAATGAAACTCAAAGGAAAAAATATAGGATAAATAAAGAGTTATTGATTCTTACAAAGTCAATACAATAGACTTTACAACAAGAAATTAAAAACAGCGACTAATAAAAACCTGTAATTGTGAAATGTAAAATCAAGTGTGAAATGACATTTTTAATAGCATTAAATCCAATGATTTTAGTGAATTCTTTCAAAGAAGCAACACAAGCAATCCTCCTGTATTGAAATTTCACAATTAAAATGGCGTGTTGTATGATGAAGCTGAACATCCAAAAATCAAAGAAAAACTCCTTTGATTCGGGCATATCATCAAAGTCATGGGGCGTGCCCTGGACCTTAGCTTACTCTGCTAGTTTCACCTGCCTGCACCATCTCCCACACCATTCTCAGGCAGTTCATTCTTAGCTCTTCGGGGTTAGGGAAACTCCTCAGCCCCAGAGACTGGGGAATATAGAGTAGGCTAGATAAAGCACCCCCCCCCCCCCCCCCCCCCCCCCCCTCCGCACCCCTCGACCCTCTATCAGGTCCCACTCCCGAGAGGCCGTGCGCCGCCGGTCCTCTTTGCCGCAGCGCTCCCCCCCACC
>JAABNY020000039.1:9847081-9875378 GCA_015164015.2 Brevimyrus niger
TTGGGGGTTAGGAAACCCCCCCACCCCCAGAAAGGGGGGAAAAAAAAGGGGGAAAAAAAAACCCCCCCCCCCCCCCCCCCCAGCAGTATGGCCTGGATTCTCACAGGATGGACCAGCACTGGTGGATTCCTCTGGGTGACCTTGATGCCTCTCATCATCACACACACTGGCTGATGCCCGCTGATGATATAACACAGTTGGGGGCAGCATATATGACACCCCCGGCATTAAATGAAATACTTGGCAGGAACCTGTTTCAAGATCCACATATAAGAATAAGGCCTAAGACCCTATTGGTCAGATTCAGTCCTAGAACAGATTGGCTACTTTTCCTGAGGCTCCGTGTCTATGTAGGTGGTGCTGAGATGAAGCCAGTCGGCCACAAATACCTAGCAATGTGCCCATCAATCCTCACCCGAAGTATTTCAAAAATTTTACAGACTGCTCGAGGGTCCCAAATATAATCTGCCGCGTGGGAGAGAACCAGAATTTTAGATGGTACATCAGACATCTCCTGTCCCCCTTTGTCCTTATTCATAAGTATGGATTCCTGAATTGGTTAAGACACGCTACATTCCAAAGGCTGAGCAGGGATTAAGAATCAGCACTGGACTTTTGCTGAGTCATCAGACCGCCGAGAAAATGCCAGATGGCCAGACCTCCCTCTCCGCCTTCTTCTTGGGAAAACTCCTAAGTACAGGAGAAGCGGAAGGGAATCTGCCATTTTAATCAGGATCTCATCTACTGTAGATTGGGACTATGCATTCCACACTGAATGTTTATGCTAGATGTGATGGAATGCTTCTCCTCTCCTTTCAGGATGCCTCTGCAGCAGACAACCATCCATTTTCTGTGGCCACTCCTCCTATTCTGGGTCACAGGGTATACAAGCACAAGGCAGGGAACAACCTAGGATGGGGTGCCAGCCCATCGCGGGGCACACTCACACACCATTCACTCACACAGGCACACCTATGGGCAATGTGGTAACTGCAATTAACCTCAGCAAGTTTTTGTTTTTAGACTGTGTGTGTATATGAGGGGGGGGGGGGGGACTACAGTACCCAAGGAACCCAAAAATAACACAGGGAGAACATGCAAACTCCACACACATGTAACCCAGGCGGAGACTCGAACCCGGGTCCCAGAGGTGTGAGGCAACAGTGCTAACCACCATGCCGCCCCTCAGTAAAAAAATCAAACTAATCAAATAGATTGTTAATATAGAGAAATTTTAACCACTTTGAAATCTTTTTTTGAGACATTTGAAGTTATCTATCTATAATTTTATAATTAGTTACTCTCCCAATAAATGTTTTTTGTCAGATTGCACCCAGCTGCCCTTCGCATTGACAAAAAGTGTTTCTCAGTGTCGTCAGAGACCCTCTTACCACCAGGCAGACGACGCAGAAGTATCCAGATCCACACGTCATGAGCTGTCGCTCTGCTGACCGAGCAGTAATCAGTCCTGCTTGCAGCAATCTCCATATCAGTCGCGTTGGTTTGTGTCACTGTATTTTGCACTGTCATGTTCTCTCACCTGTTTTTTACAGCCAGCTTGTTGTAATATTACCCCGTGGCCATGCTTGCTTACAATTTACTTCTCATCTAGTTTTTTTTTTCCTTGTTGTACATTTATTAATGCATACACAGCACTTATGCATTACATACATATTTGTATATTTTCTTTTTTTTTCTTCTAAATTGTCACTGGAGTGACATACCAAATTTTGTTGTGCACTGTACAGCGATGAAGGTATTCAATTCATACTCAGTTAACATCAAGGAAATGTTCTGGCTTTAACTGTACAGGTATACTTTGCATATGATTTTGAATACAGTTATCAGCATGTGAATAATAATTATTTTAGGTGCCAAAAAGACATCTATGAATGGAAGAAAGAAAGAAAGAAAGAAAGAAAGAAAGAAAGAAAGAAAGAAAGAAAGAAAGAAAGAAAGAAAAAGAAAATGTTCTGCCGTAGAAATTGAAATCTTTTATTGCACGTATTTACCACTAGAGGCCATCCATGTACATCATCCATGTTCAATAATTGCTTACTCTTAAAATCCTTGTTATTCAAAGTGTGGCAGCATTTCTGTTCTACCTTCATATAGTTAAGACAAGGGAATATGATTAAGGAGTATATGACTGCATATTATGAGAAACTGAAATATATCATTTAACCTCTTGTAATAAATAAGCTTTAAGTATAATTCAATTGTTTAAACAGTCTTGTTAAATGAATTGAGTTGCAAATATGTTGTTTGATTTACATGTGCTATCATTCCTCCTATCAAATGTTTGAATTTCCCGTGCTGTGTAAACACCGTGTTCTACTAAAGACAGATAGTCAGATATGGGTGTGTAGAGACACAGGGAAAGCAAGATGGTTCCAACAACAGCTTCAGAATATCTGTTAGTTCTGGGATTTTTAAAGGAGCTTTCTAACTTTATAACAGAATACTACCTTTCCTAGTTAATTGGAAGATGTTTTTTAGCATTTTTTAAATATCAAAAACAGCCCTTTTTCGTGTTCTATCTTGTGATATCTTACACATTTCACTTATGCTTTCATTGATGTACGCAGGGCAAATGTCCACAAAGTTGAATATTTGTGCATTTCAGAGTGATCTGCCTTTGCCTGCAAAGCATTTATGTTTTATTAGTGGCATGAATTGTAGTTTCCCATGATTATTAACATGTGTATTTTGTGCTGGTTTGAACTACTTTCAAATTTACCACTGACATATTTCTTTCACTATTGTACTTGTTTGGCCTGTCATGTGAGACAATAATGGCATTCTGATTTGAAATCAAATTAAGGCAAACAGGAATTATTTGTATACATTGGGATTGTTGTTACATTGTAGCCATGTGATGTAGGGGCCTATACACACGAAACTGCGGTGACGTTTTGGTGGTGTTTACTTGTAGGACAAGTCCATTACGTTTTTATGTGGACAACAGCAGCCCATCTGAGTTGCTGAAATACATTAGGTTATATTGATAGGACTAATAGATCGTAGTAGTTAAATAATACTAATAAGCAGTAGTTAAATAATAATAAATCCAAACCAAGCAGAGACACGCCTAAACCACGGGAACCCAGTCAGTTCTATTGGAATTTACACAATATCAGAGACAGACATAATCAGATATCCGGGTTTGTCTGTCATGTACGGCACCTATCTTTGAAACCTTGTCCTCGGATTGCTCATAATACGTAATACTATTGTAACATTACGGTTGTCTAAAGATGCCTTGACCGTATCAGAACAATAACAGCAACGCTCTGCTGCTTTCCCCCCAACTAATCGGTAGGTTAAAATCATGTGCAAGTAGCTAATGATGTTTCCTTCTGTTTCTGTATATTTAACACACATTATTCACAAAGCGCAGACGAAAGATTTTTTTTCCAAACATAGTCTGTGAGACATCGACGTACCGCAGTCACTTGCTATATGAAAACAATACTGAGATTCACAAATACATATCAAAATACAACTATTGCATTTAGCAACGTACCGCGTAATACTACACGGCGATGATGTTAATATTCTGCGACTCTATAATATACCATTGAATCGGTACGTATTTAAAATGCGTCGATGTTCGATGTGGAGCGTGGGAGCGGTATTCGACCTAGTCGCACTTAGCTCTGATTGGCGCTGCCTTCCTTAGTTGCCGGTAAAAGCCAATAAAAAGCCACCGCGCTGAACGCCCGCTATGTGGCGCGAGCGTGCTCTGCTAACGTGCGCTTCCCTCCGCCTCCCCGCGGTTTTCGGTCGGTCTTGTGACGTCAGCACGGGAGGAGGTTGCGCCATTTTGAAATTGGAAGGTGAGAGAGAGGAGTAGATGACTGGAAAATAGGGAGTGTGAATGATAGATAGTGCAGGCTTGGCTAAGCTGAAGACCGGGAGACGAAGTGGCAGGGAAATAAACCTGACCCGTAGATTTTAATTATTTTTTTTTGTTTTGTTTTGACGATCTGCATCCATCCTCTGCGAAATTCCCGTTGCACACGCCCAAGCCCGGCAAAATTTGCAAGACTTGGGCCCGCGGTAGAGATTCACTCTCTCACCATGGCAGGTAACCGTAACAAAATGTAAAGGGCGAATTCAGGCTGGCGTACCGATTCTGGCACAACTACCCGTTTTCTTTAAAAAAAGATCGGATTTTGGTTCAGATATAACAAGAATATGGTCGTGGTTAGCTCGCCTTTCATTCCTTTCAGGTATTCACTTCCCAGCGGTCCCCCCCACGTTGCGTTCAGGCGAAATCGCAGGGGAATGCATTACTACCCAATGATAATTAATGCCAGCTAGTTTACTTGTATTTCTCTAGACGACCAGTCGCATTAATGGTATAGTTGGATAACTAACTGGTCTTAAGTGTTTTTTCCACATGCGTGCGTCGGATCATGGGCGCTCGCCTGTGCTCGTGGTGCCCACGGTATTAGCAGTCTGCATTAATCGCCTAAAACTTCCTCCCTGTATGTTTCGATTTCGCATTATTCTTGTATTTTATTTTGTTTCTTGTGATCGCTGCTTGTATGGCGACCTTTTGGTGGCTTGATTGCAATGCAGCCCCCCTCCCTTCTCCGGGTGTGTTTTAGGCGGGGTGCTCTCCCACCGGTGCAGATGCTGGACGGATCCCGTAAGGTCATACGCCGCACCGCGTCTGCAACCGCCCTTATTTCCCATCGCAGGCCACATGGCAGCGGTCCTGTGCGCTTGATGCATGTTGTTCGTCGGTTTTGTGCGATCGGCGCCCCGGTCCCTTTCCGAGGGCTATCCCTTAATCGATGGGGTATCGTTTAGGTAACGGGGTCGTGGAGGAGGGAGATTTTAAGATCGCGTTTGTTCAGCGTCAGATGTCTCAGTCCTTTCCCTCTACAACGCGCATTGCGAAAGGACCTGAAATGGTTTAATGAGAGGCTTATTATCCCACCTGGTGCGTCTGTCATTTGTCATTTATGAAGCCCCCCCCCCTGTCGTCAGGTAGCCTGGTCTTTTCACTGCCGCTACTCCTCAGTGCGGTAAGATTAGTGGAAACTTCAGTTCACGCCTGTAACTGGAATATAATTCCATTAGTTTGCCTAGCAAGTGTTTGAGACTGAATTGATTTGCATACCTGATGTCAAAAGGGGATGAACCCTGACCAAACCCTAATTTGGGATTTGAATCTGTGACCATTTTATCCACATCAAACTTAACAACTATTATCTTAACAAACCCTAGTTTAATCCAAATAGCAGAATATTAATATATGCACGATAAACCACTGGATGAATAACGTTTGGACACCCATCATAAATTAGTTGTATCTCTAGGTTCAAAAATCCCAGTTCTGTTTTATGAGCTTCTGAGAAGTTTTGGGAGAGTGGACATTGATTTCAGATCATTACATAAGCGACTGCCTGCTCTCTCTGGAGACGCGTTGTTTATGCGTAATCTGTGACCCAGCATTATTCATTGTCAACAGGTCACGGGGAAAGTTTCAGCTGCTTTGTTTCTCTCTAAGCAGTGTGTTTCATTGAGCAATTGGGAAGAATTTATGGAAGGGCAGCTGGGTGTGGGCCTGTCTATGATTCTTGCATAATCGTGCAACAATGTTTGAAACATGAAATAACTTGTCTTCTGTCATTCATCAGCATCATGAAAACGAATTGGCAAACCTTTGTTGATTTGTTACAGTGAAACGTGTTTGAGATTGCTCAAAACTGTCAACTGCGGACGGCACATTGAATATGCAAGATATAGAGTGAGATCCATCCTTTCCCAGCAGCTTGAACACCTGTTGTCTCCCATGTTAGCCTTAGACATTCACCTGACATTGGCAGTTTGATGCAGATGGTGGCCTGTCTGAATGTCAGTACCTTTTGTACCTGTGCTGCCCTCCCTCTTGCATGAGACGCCGTTATACTTGTGGATATTTTCCCTGCAGTGATTCAGGTTTGGTAAGTTTCTGGGTTGCCCACTGAGAGCTCCTCCTGCCTTCTGAAGAGGCAGGTGCTTCATCAGGCTCTCCGCTTCACCAGCTGGTCTGCGGGGTAGTCGGGTCGACCGTCCGTCATGTTCCGATGAATGCACAGTAAATCCATGCTGAAACTAGATACATGGCCCTTTCTCTATTGTGGTCCGTTTACTGCGTTTTGTAGTCTTGTGTTAGGATTATTTGTCTGAATAGCCGATGCAGTGGATAGGGCTATGCCTGTTTGTTTGTTTTTTTGGGGTGTAATTTGCAGTGGTGGATGGTGTGTTCTGCATGGGCCGGGGCGGAGTCTGCCATGCAGCTGACGTCACTGTGCTTTCAGGGGCCAGTGGAGGGGCCGGAGACGTGCAGTGGTGTCTGTCGCAGGTGAAGGGGGCCATTGACGACGACGTGGCTGAAGGTGAGTCCCTCCCCACGTCATGCTCTCACTGGGGACCCTCACTCCCTTGCCGCCGGTCATTTGTACTTGTATTATAGTTTTTCCTTAAACGTGTTCACTGGGATGACTGTCACTCCGATAAACCATTCACCTGTCCCGTCTTCCTTAACTGCTAATGCAGTGCAATGTGGGGTCATGATTAGCCTACAGTCTTTCCCATAGAGCATGGAGCACTGGGTAGGATGCCTGTTTAATTCAGGTGGCAAAGGCACGCACTGATCAATATGGATACACTGATTGACATAACTGTAGGGGATTAACTCTGGGTACCTGCAGCAAACCCAATGCTAGCATCCAATCTCCACCCACAAAGAGCTAGAGGTATCATTGTTTTAAAACCTTCTAATCCAAAACCCTGAAAGGTGAGGCCATCATGCTAGCCAATGAGCTGCTATTCAGCCTCTGTACCGATAAAACCTTTGGTGTTTTAACGCTATTAACTCATTAATTTTTCTGGTGTCTTTTGAGCTGAGACCACCTGTCGGTTATAGGAGGATTATGTCTATATTTAGCTTCCTTGAAATATCTACTGGGATTGAAGCCTGTTGTGGAAGCCTGCTGTACAAATTGTGGGGGGCGTAGCAGCTTCCCATTGGACAGCTGGCCGTCCCGATAAGTGTCCTACAGAGACCGCAGTCGGCGCCGCATCAGGCTGCTGGTTTGGCCCCGAAATTAACCCCAGACTCGCCCTAATTAAAACATCCTCTCTGCCTGATAGGCACACTTAAATCCCAGTGTTTTTTTTGTGTGACACTAATTCTTGTGTTCGTGTGGATTATGCAATAGAATAGCATTTAAGTGAAGTGCATTATGTGTAAATGTATAGCATTTTAATTGTCAGCAGATCTACTGGAAGGAGCAATGTAAATTTAAAGGTCCAGAACGTTCTTGCATTGTAATGTGAGATTTATGTAAAACGTACATCTGGGTGATTAATGAGAATAGTGGAAGCCATATTTGTGTTTTTTTTATTTATTCATCCTGGAGGAGGGGCTATATTTTTACGTATATTTATTACAGAGGCAAAGGAGAATATCACAGCTTCTGTTGGTTCGATATGCAGTTCTCGGCTAGGGCTCTCGCGCTCTGTGCTGCAGCGGATCGGACAGCCTATGGGGGACCCCGCTTCGATTCGAGTTCTGTCGCCAGGGGGGTGGGGTGGGGCGGGGCTATTCCTGTGCCTAACCTTGTCACATGTGTGCTCCCTTGTGCCTCAGCTGACATCATCTCCACGGTGGAGTTCAACCACTCAGGGGAGCTTCTCGCCACAGGGGACAAGGGCGGCAGGGTCGTCATCTTTCAGCAGGAGCTGGAGGTGAGCGCGGTTGGGGGTGGGGGGGTTCGCCATCAAACACATTTCTACGATACTTTGGCTAACATTAGCCCCCCCCCAAATTCTTCCCAGAACAAGAGCCAGCCTCAGTCGCGGGGCGAGTACAACGTCTACAGCACCTTTCAGAGTCATGAGCCCGAGTTTGACTATCTGAAGAGCCTGGAGATCGAGGAGAAGATCAACAAGATCCGTTGGCTTCCTCAGAAGAATGCCGCCCACTTCTTGCTGTCCACAAACGGTCGGTGCCGGCCTCAATTTTTATTTCCCTCTCTTGAGAATAACAGTCTTTTGGTGTGATGCATCAAATAGAAAATGCTCAGACACGTCATTTAACATTGCCGGGGTTTCTTTGTTGGCTGAAGGGTTAGAGTAGAGGAAGTAAGACCAGTGGATTTAGTAAGACCATAACTTCCCTTAAATTTCCTGAGCTTATTTCCTGTTGAAACGTAACCCAGGTTGCAGAGGACTGGCTGGGAGGACCCAGCTCCACCAGTGTAGTTTTCTGACCCTGTAACTGGTCTGCAGATAAGACCATCAAGCTGTGGAAGATCAGTGAACGTGACAAGAGGCCAGAGGGCTACAACCTGAAGGAGGATGACGGGCGCTACAGGGACCTCTCCACGGTGACCACGTTAAGGGTGAGCGGCGGGGGTCTCAGCCAGCTGAGAGATTCCACCACTTTGAATCTTTTTTGGGGGGTTACCTTTATGTCAAAGGTGTGATTGTTCTGGTGTTACTAATATAAAAGTTGTGCTTGCATGCCTCTGGATAGACCATTCCATGACAAGCACTCCAGTGGTGGTCTGTCTCTGGCTTTATGCAGGACCTGTGTATGGGGTTAATTTGTTTAGATTTTGGATTCATTTCACCTCATTGACTCTGGCTAGGGTGATCTTAGCTCTGTGAACTCGTCAGGTAAACCGTCCCCGTGGAGTCGCCGTTTTGTCTGCCTTCTAGAGCGTTGGATATGACTCTGACCTTTTTGTAGCTCCCTATCCTCCAATCATTGGTAACTGGAACTATAATAAGACAATATTTTTGTAAACTGAAATGAAGATACAGAAACAAGACAGCTGAACGAAAACTAAGTACTTCCGAAACTGGCTGCAATAAAAACAGACATGACATGCGTTGTTGCAATTATTACCACTAAGGAATGATTTGTCTTTACAGAAGCCATAACAGTACCTGGAATGTTTTTCCCATTTTGAGAATCTATGGTATATATATGTGTACCGTATATTAATGAATGATCCTCTGGAGATTAGACGTATGAAAATGCTTAAACACCTTTCAGTCTTGCTAGAAATAAATTGACCAAAACTGAAACTAAAATGTATAGAAACTAAATGAAAAATGTATCTTCAAAGTAAAACCAAACTGAAGGCTAATGAAAACTAAACTGGTTTTCAAATGAAAATTGAACAAATAGTAATTGTGCTGTCCCCCCCCCCCGTTTGTACTCAGGTGCCGGTGTTCCGCCCCATGGACCTGATGGTGGAGGCCAGTCCTCGACGCGTCTTCGCCAACGCCCACACCTACCACATCAACTCCATCTCCGTCAACAGCGACTGCGAGACCTACCTGTCGGCCGACGACCTGCGTGTTAACCTGTGGCACCTGGAGATCACGGACCGCAGCTTCAGTATCCTGTGTGTGTGTGTGCGTGTGTGTGTCTGCCTGGGGGCCCCTGCCTTGCCGTGTGCGGGAGACCTAAGCAGGATCTACCCCCCCATCCATCCCCTCGCTCATCCAAAGCAGCATGTCAGTAGGCGTTATATTAAGTACACCAATCAACAAATAGGAAAATGTTTTCGTTTCCAGGCATTCAAATTTTTAAGGCCTTACAGAAGGGCGCAAAGTACTTGGAAGTCTGTTTTGCCAGAGTTGACAGGATGTGACACGTTTGGGCATGTTGAGACAGGATTCTGCTCTATCTGATATGGAAAACCGATATCGAGGCAAGAGGAGTCCCAGTGTGCTGGCTGACTTCTGTTGGACCCTTAAGAGGGACGTTTCTGACACCCAGTACAACAGAAAAATCATATACTTCTACCTTTTAGATAATTCCCATTCACCACACACATGTACTGTAAATATGTTTATAGCATAGGGTATAACTGTGATTCATAGTCCGATGAGATTTCTTTTCAGCATGAAAGGTACTTAAAGGTTGACCTTTTTTTCCAGTTCTGTGCCATAAAGAAAGTTTGACCAGTGTTTCTTTCATAGTATATTTAATGTGGGACTAACTTACCTGGCTGTTGAGTTGGTCTAGTATTAGCCAGCCTGGTCCTCCCTGTGTTTAGAGGTCCTCCTCACTGGCATCCTACTGCCCATTGCCATTGCTGCACATGTGACAGAGAATTCCCAGCATGTTAACCAGCTGTTGGTGACCCAAGAGAATGGACTGGAGGTGCAAGGTCACCTTAAGCAGCCTTGCACTTTCTGTGTCTGCTTTGCCATTCTGTGTTTCGAAATGGAAATCTGGCATTCTCTGCACCCAAGTGTGTATCTTTGCCCAACTGTTTTTTTTTTTTTTTTTCCAGTTTGTAAGGTTTTCTAGATGTTTTGTCTACAACTCTGGAGTATGCGATAAATAGATCACATGACCTCGTTACCAGTTACATACTGTCGCCAGCACTTGGTCTTCCTCTCGGTGGGGGAGCTGGTTGTCATCCCATGCAGTAGATGGCGCTAGCCTTTTTTGCCCTTGACCGGTGGCTTCGCAGACATTGTGGACATCAAGCCAGCCAACATGGAGGAGCTGACGGAGGTGATCACTGCAGCAGAGTTCCACCCCAGCCACTGCAACACCTTTGTTTACAGCAGCAGCAAAGGCACCATTCGACTGTGTGACATGCGTGCCTCCGCCCTGTGTGACAAGCACTCCAAACGTCAGTACCTGCCTGGGCTGTGCCACGATGGGCGAAGGGGAGGGTTATACCATCTCTGGGCAAGAGGGGGCGATGGACCACTGAATCATACTATTAAACTGTCCTTAACTTTTCCTGAATTGTCTAGTGTTACGTGTTGCATGTTATCTCCAGTGTTATTCTTCTCTTGTTGGTTAGAGCCTTCTGGGTCATTTTATGCCAAAAAAGTGCCTTTAACAGGCTACGTGTCTGGTGTGCTTTCTTCTATAGACCATCTTAAGTACAGCCAGGCTTAATGCACTCTAAATGTGTATGTTTGATAGGAAATGTATTTTTTTTCCCATTTAATTTATTAATTTGGCTTTGCGGTGAGACAGTGGCTGGGAGTTTGCCAGATACACACTTGCAGACTAATTTCAGCTCCCCAATTGGCCTGAATTGCATGTTGATGGACTGCGGGAATAAACTAGCGAAGGCTTGTGTGAGGCAGCGTCATCCCTCATTTTATTCACCATTTAATTTATACTTGTGTAATGTTATACTTGCATACAGCTGGATATTAAAACGATTGAGCTCCGCACCTTCCTGCTTGATGTGGGCCGCAGGCATTAAGGCTTCAAAGTCGCTTCCTTTGCCGCAGCGCCCCCTCCTGCCGGCGCAGGTGCATCGCGCAGCAGTGCTCACCTTCTTCTCCATCTGTTGTTGGCCAGT
Source organism: Brevimyrus niger (assembly GCA_015164015.2). NCBI lineage: Eukaryota > Metazoa > Chordata > Actinopteri > Osteoglossiformes > Mormyridae > Brevimyrus > Brevimyrus niger. Next base: position 9,858,436 of record JAABNY020000039.1, read on the forward strand.
GTTTGAGGAGCCCGAAGACCCCAGCAACCGTTCCTTCTTTTCTGAGATCATTTCCTCCATTTCCGACGTCAAGTTCAGCCACAACGGGCGGTACATGATGACCCGCGACTACCTGTCAGTGAAGATCTGGGACCTGAACATGGAAACGCGGCCGGTGGAGACCTACCAGGTGGGTGTGGTGTTGGCCTGGGTTCACCCCCCCAGAGTGGTGGATCCTCCGATTTGTGCACTTCCTTTGAGTGTCCACCAGGGGGAGTGGTTGGGCTCTATGCTGTTACCCTCTGTGTTTTGATTCCATTGCACCTAACATGGCTATCTGTCCAGCCCACTCATCACAGACTTCGCTCTATCTTGGCTATCTCTCCTGCTAACCTTGGGCTTGATCCAAGCATTCATTTCTAGCATTTAAATAGATAACTAATTTTCTTACTAAATGTTTTCTGTGTAATGGTTTACTGCAAGGTTTTACCACTCAGTGTAAAGCACTGAGTAGTTCGACTAAAACCTATATGCAAGATATGCCTTATTCAGATGGTTAACTTTTAATTGCATTTAATCGTTACCATAAAGATTGTTACATTTTCGCTACTTTTACACATCCAAATTATTCGATAGCTATAATCTAGCATGGCACGCTAGCTCGACATGTTAATTCTCTTAAAACACTAAAATAGACCCAGATGGGATTGTAAAGGCTAAACCACTTAATGTGATCTTATCGCCTTGCTCGTTGCCATTCTCTAGTCATTTGGATCACCAGTACCTGAGAGTAACTAGGAGCAGTGGGATTCGCTTTGTGTTTCTGGTGTTTGTCAATCTTCAGCTCTGCTAAATGTCTGGAAAGCCTCTGTGGTTGTGTCGTAAGTGTGATGAAGTGATTGCCACCTATTTCCAGTTCATAAACAGTCTCATTTCCGGAATAAATGCCTTCTAACCATGCAGTCCCCATCTGTGAAATTTGACACTCCTTGGTGCATTCACGCTTGCTGCCCCGGGGCAGTCTCGGTCTGGCTGTCTGTCCCCCAGTTTCAGTCTATGTGAGGGAGCAATTCCGGCACGTTCTGTGGGCTGCGCCGTGACCCATTCTGTGTCCCGCACAGGTGCACGAGTACCTGAGAAGCAAGCTGTGCTCTCTCTACGAGAACGACTGCATCTTTGACAAGTTTGAGTGCTGCTGGAATGGGAAGGACAGGTGAGGACTCCTCCCTTCATTTGGCGGATTATTAAAGTCCGGGGTGATATACTGGTGAAGCAGGTCACAAACATGACTGGCGAGGAGTCAACTAAGCGTATGTGCAGCTAGGCTGAGCTTCCAGTGAAATGACTCTTATACGCTGTTACTGAATTTTTGATTCAGCTGACTTACCTGGTGATGTACAGCATGGTACACACCGCAGTGACACATGGACAGCTGGACGTCCGACGCCATTTTCTTATTTATGTAGTGCTGTTTCTAAATGTTGCCCCAAGGCACTTGTCTGGAGTGTCTAGCCATCCATTGTTGCTCATTACCGAAGCGGTTAAGGATCACCACCTTGGTATTGGTCGTTATAGTTAAGAATGGGATTTTTGCCGTTCTGGTACAGGGTGCTTGTGGGGTCTGGGTTGGAAGTCCCCGGAAACGAGGCCGGCTTTCCGAGCCCCCTTATCGTTTTGGGTGGGGTTTATCTTCGGGGGGCAGAGTGCTCGACGCCGATCCTGCTCGCGGAGCTTGGCCCCCACTGCTGGGCCCCCACTGCTGGGCCCAGCCGGTCCTACGTCAAGCCCGCTGAGGACGTCCATCAGATATGACATTCATATGCTGACTGAGTGCTGGCCTGGTACCCCAAAAATAAACACATCTAACCCCCATCAGGAAACTTCACAATCCTAGTTTTAAGGTGCTATATAAAGGGAAATCCTACAGTGATGCTTGTAGTAACCTCTTTTGTTTTTCCTTTTTCCCCCAAAGAAATAAATGAAAATTGTAATTTTAGAACCGATGCAGCATATTGGTGCACCAGTGATCAAGTGGTTATGGGTTTGAGTCCCAGGGTCATAAGCAAACAACTGTTGTCTTTTCCAGTAAAAGCATTGATGTCTGTGAGAGACAAAAACTTTTGTGTGTCTCCCAATCACAGCGTGGTCATGACTGGCTCGTACAACAACTTCTTCCGAATGTTCGACCGCGGCCAGCGGCGGGACGTGACCCTGGAGGCGTCGCGGGAGAGCAGCAAGCCGCGCGCGGTGCTGAAGCCGCGCCGGGTGTGCGCGGGCGGCAAGCGCAAGAAGGACGAGATCAGCGTGGACAGCCTGGACTTCAACAAGAAGATCCTGCACACAGCCTGGCACCCACAGGACAACATCATTGCCGTGGCAACCACCAACAACCTCTACATTTTCCAGGACAAGCTGAACTAGACCCGGCGTCCCACTCTGCAGCAGCCTCCTTCTGTCTCTGTTCCCAGTAGTACACTGGACATTGTGCGCCACTAGAAGACCCTGTTTTGGTGGAATGCCCCCCTCCCCAGCTCTAAAGGGAACATAGATATCAGTGTCAGGGTTTTTTTTTTCTTTTTTTTTAAACACAAGCCTTTCAATGGAGTATTGTGCTATAGGCCTCTAGGCTTCTTGAGTTTCATCAGTGCCATTTATGATTTGTGAACCTGTACTCCACTCTGCAGTTTGTCCCGACGGGTCAGTAAGGGGATACGAAAGCTCCACCCCACCTCCACTTATCCCCTCTCCTCATAATTGGAGAAGCTGATGCTTTACAATGTTGCCATGATTGTTACCCTGGCCCCTCGTAGTCTTTCTTATTCGACCCGCCCCCCCACCCCGTTACGATTTTTGATTGGTGGATAAAGTCTGAATAGGCAGTACCACTATTGCCATGACGACGATGGAATACATCTGCAGGATCGATGGTCTGACGAAGGGGTGGGCTGATCAGTATCACCAGCCGCCCAATCCTTAGCCCCCCCCCCCTCACACACACAGTGTCCGCAGCCCAGCGGGGACACGCCTCCTGAGAAGGGGCAGCACCCGGGCCCTGCAGTGGACAGCCACTCTCTAGCCTGCCGTCATTTGCCATTACAGCGTGACGTAGAACATGGAGACAACCGTCTGCAAACGATCCTCATGTTTGTGAATTTGTACACATGAATTGCAGTCATCAGTGGATTTTCCCATTCTGTCCCCAGTCGGTTCTTTCTTAATGATTTGTACAGCAGTGATCACTATAGTTTTATTTTTGTATTACGCAAATCATTTAGCATAATACCCCCATCTACCCTTCCATGTCCTGTCCAGTCTAGTCACCGGTCTCTATTTGACAGCTGTTAGATCTCAGGCAAGACTTTTAGCTGTACTTGTGGATGCTATCAGAGCGGCCTGGTGGGGTTGGATTTCAGGGAGGAAAGTATAAGGGGCGGGGGGGGGGGGCGGCGGCACGGCACCCCCTACTTGTATTTGGTCTCAACCGGTGTCCCCAAATCTGTCCTTGGGACTGCTGGCCAAGGACCTTCAATTAACTACTAGGAGAAGTGTGTTGAAATTTGGAGGGGTGTCCATTGCTTTAGAATTCTCCAGAAAGATTTTGTCGTGCCAATAGCACACCTGTACCTGACAGGGGCTGGTTGGTTTGACTGGTGGTTGAGTTTACACTACCTGTGGTTTTCTGCACATTTGTTAAGCATAGCTGTTACGAGGGAGAATGTGTGTGTTTCCATAAATACTGTCATCTAAAGTTCTGTTTTTGTCCCATTGGGCAGGAAACTAAATCTTAACTGTAACGATCACAGTTGGGTCCGACATCTGAAAAGTGTCACACTCCAGTTTCTTACCTTGAAAAGTGGAGATGTGCGGTTTTGCCAACAGGAAGTCCAAAATATTGTGTACTTAAGGGAGATTATTTTTTTTTTCTCTTTCCAGTAAGCACTGATTGAATGTGAGTTCTCCGACAAACTGGAATATCTTGAAGTCAAGTAATGCACTTAGTTTTAAGCACATAGAACCCCCAAAGACTGAATTTTCATTCTGCATGCTTCTTCAGGGTGCGATTGAGATCTTCCTGGCATTTGGGAAGCATACTGTGTAATCTGTTCCTATCCGGTTAAATGGCATTAAAGTATGACTGTCTTAGAGCAGTGTTTCTGAAGCCGGTCTTTGGAACCCCCCCCCTCACCCTGACAGTTTACATTTTCCTCCCTCCCAGCTCTGTTTGCAGAAATGTGGGCTGTCTGTGGGTCCCCAGGGGCCGGTTTGAGAAACATTTAGTGTCTTGCTGAATTGTTGCCAAGGTGGGCTATACCCCCCCGCCCCTGCCCAAAGTAACGTTTTAAGGAAATTGAGGAGAAATCTATTGTTTTATACTGGTTGCAAGTCAGTGGGTGATGTCATTTTAGAATGTCATCTCCATGAAAGCAAATTGTTTTTAATGTTTATCTGCAAAGATTAATGCAAAAACTTCAGCTTTAAGTGCTTGCACAGCAGACACGTGTATTCTGTGGGAGCAAGCTTATATGTTGGTGAAATTTAACAACGCAGTCAGAAGGGTTGTGATGCATTTGTGTGCTACGGTTTAAATTTCATTTTCATTTTGAAAATGTTGCATCATTCCACTAGCAAATGGTGAGTTAGTGATTGTTATCCCCCCCCCCTCAGATTCTGAATTGTTCGTCTCAGTTCTGTTAATTTGTAAAAAAAATTTTAAGCTGCGTTGAGGATGATGAGAGGGATTTGTTTTCTAGCATGTTTGATTTTAGTGTTATCCTTGAACTTTCATAGTAGATTCCACTCATCTGCTGCGAGAACCTCTTCAAGGTTTTACATTGAGGTTCTGGAGACTAAAGAGGTCAACTACTTCAACAAGTACTTAATCCAGTTTACAGTATCTTAGTAGAGGTTGGGGGGGTATTACATTTCAGCCAAAATGATTAGCACTAGATAAATTGCTCTTAAGGACACTTGGGCGAGATGCAAAAGGGTCTCATTTAGTCAGTCCCTTTTGAAGAACTAGTATTCGTTTGACATGTACTTCTGTTCCCGTTTGGGTACTCAGGTGAAGCGCTATCCCCCACGTGGCTTCCCTCAACTTCCTCAAATGTCTTGACGGTTGTTGGTTCCGTCCACCTGACTGTGACCTATTGGGAACAGGTCATTTCACCAGTCTTGTTGCATGAAAGCCAGTCTGTGTTCTGTTCCTGAGCGTTGTCTCGTCGCAGCCGGTGACAAGATTCAGTCGACTTTGTGAAACCCATTTGGCCAGTGATAGATACTTGAAGATTTCCCCACCACCACAATGAACTATTCAGGCAGGAGGTGTCCCGGTTGATCCATGTGCATTGGTTTGAGAGCAGATTGAACAGTTTAATTGCAGTTAATGATTGTGGAACCGAAGTCTTTTATTCCGGTTTTTGGGAGAGAAATTCATGGAGTAGTGTGCTTTTTCATCAGTGCCAGAGAAAAAAAACTCAGGTGGGTCACCTTGAGGGAAATTCGCTCCATCCTGGAGAACTCCAAGTGAACAATACTCACTGGCTTCTTAATTCAGTGCACTTTTGTTTTGATTTCATGAATGATATAGTATTGTGGTGGTGTTAGGGGTCCATTTAAGACTGTCAGGGGAGGGGTGAACTGTGTGTCGATAAATCTATACAGATGTTAAGTTCACTGTAATGTTCTGTCTGCCGCTGGCACCCAGATAACCAATACAGATTAAATAAGTGAATAATAAAGATGAATACAACACTGAACTATGGAATAAAACAAAATTATATAAACGTGTGTGAGTGATTTCTGTTAAAGGTTTAAATTTACAATTGTGTAACTTGTAATTCTCACACAATCATTGTTGCTTTTTGTCCCTTCCTTTGAAATTGAGTTTTGCCATTCATGACACGATTGCGTATTTAATGTGATGGATTTCTATGCTTGTCTCATATAATTACACTGGTCGTAAATTGTAAAGATAAGTACCAAAGGACGGAGGCAGCGATACTGTCACTGTGACACAGCTCACGTCGTCTTTATACCCCCCTCCCTCGCCCTGTTGGAGCAGAAATATTGGCTGTGGGCGTGCTGACGTCAGCGCGGCTCAGGTGGGGCCGCACATGGTGGATACGGTTACGCGCACGTCCGCATGTGCGAGCGAGAGGCACAGCAGCGCCTGCCGTGTTTACCGACGCTAGCGACTCGCAGGCAAGATGTCCGCCGCTGCAGCCGCACAGCAAAACAACAACGATGAACCTGGTCTGAATGGTATGTAGCCATCGAAGACTCTGCCATTTAAGAGCACGGAAGGGGTTGCTCGCGCGCATAGTCGTGAAATACGATCGGCTATATTATTTAACAAAAATGGTGCCAAGTTTTAACTGTTCTACGTTTACCCAGGAGCAGTGAACGGAATTTCCTATGTTTTACATGGAAGGGGAAGGGTGCCTATTTTTATATGACGTACAACTTGCGATAGAATGAAAGCTATATCCACCAATGAAATCGCTTAAAATTTTAGTGGGCGGGACTAAGTTAATGACACGTAAGAGCATGTTAGTGATTGATCAGTGTTAAAACCAACCGTTTGCAGTGAGCACTGTTCTCGTGTCGAAGAGGAGGGCTTATTTTTGATGGAAAACAAGGCGAGAAGGATGACATATCAAGATTGGGAGGGGGCGGGTTTTTTTTTAATTAAATAAACTCTAATAATTTAAAACCATGATCATTAATCGGTCTCAAGCAAGTAAAATGCACAGGTTATTCCAAATGGAGATGATGTTCGGCATGAGCAGCATCCGTTATATTTACATGTGTCTTTTTTTATAGGCTTTCAGTGTTGCTGTGCCTCTTTGTGTCTGCAAAGATATGGAGGCGCACGTCAGTGTTTTGCTTTCAGCGGCTTTGTAGCAGTGTTTACACACAGTGTTTGTGAAATTATTTGATACAATGTGGACTGTAACGCAATGTGTGATCGGTGTGAAACATAAACAAAGGATTACCGGGGTTTTAAAAGAAGGGAAGGGAGGGGCGTGGCCAGTCGGTGGGGGGTGCACCCTTCAATGAAAGCCACAGGAGCTGTTGACAAGCAGGAAGTCTGCTTTTTCGACGCACGTAAAGTTTTATGTAAGAAATTAGTGACGTTTATATGATGCTATAATTCTCCAGATTAGTTTATTTCTTTCCTGATGCAATAATGTGAAACTTAAAAATCACTCAATTTCAGAAGATGCTAATGTGTACATTTATTTATAGACATTTTAGCAGCATTTAAAATAGCACCTGAAGGGCATCACCCTTCAATCACTGTGCCTTATAAGAATTTGAAAAATTTGTAAGGCCAAAAACTTGTTTGTGAAGTGTCACAGATGGGCAGATTAATGCATTGGCTATTCTAGGCTGTAGCCCAGGGGCCTGGCAAACATCAGGACACCACCTTGGGTAAAATGGAGTGGTAGGTTAAATGGGCAACACCTAAGTGTCCATGCTAATGTCAGCCTAGGCCCCCCAGATCTGCCATCAGTTGCCAACCATGGGTGGTGACTGATTTAAGACATTATCATCAGTACATCCATGCTGTCCTAATTGTGATGAAAATGCTGTGGTGGCTCAGGCACATTTTTGCCTGCCATAATAGTGTCACTCAAGTGTATCTTGGAAAGATGTCTTCAAAAGAACCTTCAAAGCCTTTAAAAGAACAGGCCTTGGGGCCAGTCCAGGGATCAGACATGCGGCACACACCACTGTTTGGGAACTTGTTTATACTTTGAGAACGAAGGGAACAGCATGTCCTTGTGATGAACTCTAACGTCAAGCCTGGCAGTTTTGATCCCAGTTACCAATATGCAGTTCAACCCAGCACTCACTATTTATGGGTTTTGTGGGTGTCGCACGGGGTGGGGGGTGTGTGTGCTTAAAGCAGTCGAGTAAGTTTTCCATTGTGTCCGAATGGCCCTTGGCAGGTAGGGAGAGTGTGCTGCTGTGGTGGGCGGGGTATCCAATGACGTGGTGCGCGAAGGGGGGAAGCGCCCTAGCTGGACTCCTGCCCGGCTGCTCCCCCCGACCCCCAGACGTTACGTAAGCTGCTCCCCCCCCCCCGCGGCAGCCCTCAGTCCTAGCCATCCGGCAAGGCTGGGCAGCAGGACCCGCTGATTCCACCATGGCCGGTGAACGCGGAAAGGCCGGTGCTGACATCTCCAGGCCTTTAGCTTTTTGCCAGTGGCTAACCAGTAGTGGACTAGTTACCCTCTTTTGCTTCCAGTAAACATATGTTGGGTCCTGCCTCAGGAACGTGATTTAGCTTTAGTAGCTCTTAAGATGAATTCTCACCTTTAATAGATATAAATCTACATGTATAAAGTTACAGTACTATGCTGTATATCACTTTCGGTGACATACTGTATTAATAGTTTCTGCTGTTGACTTAATTGAATCTTTGTTTACTGAGCTGAAGGACAGCTGTAGCTTTATGAGAGCAGAGCCATGTTGTGTAAGACGTTCTGTGGTGGGTTTCTGCCGGTATTTAGAGACAAGTTCCACTGTCCTCTCTGGGCAGTCAAAACGGTACAAAACTGCATCCTTTTGATCATAATGAAGTTCAGTTACAAACGTTAATATTTTTAAAAATTACCTTGTCTTCTAATTATGCTTTGGTGTCCATGGTATAATAATAGAAGGAAATATTCCTTTTATGACAAATAAGAAATGCACAATATTTTTAAAAAAGAAACATTCGTAATGTATTTTCTTCTGTTGCCAGAATGTGGCAGATCAGGCACTGTTTCCGGTATGATCACTCCTCTGCGCTGACAGTTTTCCAGACAGGAGCTGCATACGGTTGGGTAAACAAACTCCCACTTCAGGGTGAGATGTTTGTCACCGGAGGGCTTTATGACTGCTGATGCCATGGTGACGACGGGTCAGTGGAATGTTGAGCATAGTTGTCATGGTGACCCGCTGATGAGGCTGAGGGAAGACAATGGGCCGGGCTCCAGAGACGAAAGCTGGTCAGAGGCTGCGGTCAGTGGTCGCCGTCTCCTCAGAGACACCGGTCTGGCCAGAAAGGCCGTGTCAGATGGTGCTTCAGAGAGACCTCTTCTAAGTCCCTGCATGCGGTCAGGCTGATTCACCCCTAGACACGCTTTGCTCTGAAACGCTTCCCCTACTTGGCAGGCTGTTTGTGTTTTTCTGTCAGCAGCCTAATATATTTATGGGGAAATAGAGAAAGGAATTCCCTATTTTTAAATTGTTCCAAAGAATAACTAAGAACAAGGAGGTCACAGGTCAGCTATGATATCCATATTTTTCTGATTCATAATAAGAAAAACTTGCATGGACCATGGATGTCGATCGGCGGGAGCCCCGAGTATTTTAGCCCCCATGCCAATTATCCTCCTTCATGCCCCAGGTAATCTTGACTTAACCCCTGAACTTTTCAATAGCTAGAAGCTCCCCTGACTTATAGATATTCACACTTTGCCAACAGCCCATTATACTTCAATGTGCATCTGCTTATGGATCAAGTGGAAATATTCTGTGAGTTTCAAAGGCCCACCCTCTCTCTCCCTGAGCACCTTGCCTTTCATCCTCTTCAAAGGGGGCTTTTTCTTTCAAACTCTCATAAATATCGGTATAGAATTTTAGATGCAGCAAAGAATGTTTACAACTGCAATGTGCAAGTGTTCAACTGGAATATGTTTCTAGATTTCTTTCAGACTTGAAAAATCTCATTAATAATAAGATGTCATGCTCCAATACAGCGTATGGTTTTGGAGATTACATACAGGTACATTTAGGCAGTTTGTATTAGTAATTTACGTAGATGTTCAAGTAAAACTCCCATGCAGTGGGGCAGTTCTGGTATGTTGTGTGTGATGCCGTCAGCATCTCAGGTCACCTGAGACGTTCTAAGACGTACTGGTTCTTGCTCACTGAAAGGGAGTTATAGAGGACCACCACCAGACCCCATGGCCAGAGTCCATCTTATAACTGAAGAAGCTGCTCTAAGCATTTCACACTTCATAATTGTATAAGACTAGAATGAAACCAATAGTCTATTGAAATATGACTATAAATCCATTGAAGTTTAAGGGACAGCTGTCATATCTGTAGTCTTTAGCTTTAAGTCAGTCCTGCCTATTTTCATGCCACACCAAATTAGCCTGGATATGGCTGTTGAGCAGTCCACCATGTAATTATATAAACTGACAAGTCATCGGTGCAGAAACTTAATGGGCCAGCAGTCACCTAGCAGATATAAAGTCTATAAAGCAATTATCCATACAAGCCCTTTCATTAAAACACATGCACACCCACACCTAATTTAATATACATTTACATGCAAATATATTCAGTCTGGTATGTTCATAGTTATATTGATATTTTAGCCGGGATTTCATGAAGGGTACGACGTTACCCTCGTACTGATTTCAAAGGTGACAGCTTGAGTGTTTTCTTGCTGACTTTAAAGAGAGGTGCAGGCGTCCTTGTTGGCTTTGCACCTTACTGAGTGTCAGCTGCTATGGCGGCCATGGTGCGGATATGCTTCCACACGTCTCTCCGCTCTGCCTCTCTGGGACAGTGCCAGGCAGGGTATCTCAGCTGATGTTCACGTGGGCCTTCTCCCGCAAACACACTGCGCTATGCATCCAGTTGCCACCCCCCGTCCCAAGTGTGGATTTGCAGTGGGACAAGCTCCCAGTTGTCTTTCAGTGGTGTATTACATGGCGGGGGGGGGGGCTCTCCAGTACTGTAAGTGTTTTTTGACACCTGAATATGAGAATGCCTCGGGCACTGGACGATGTGCCGGTCGGTGTGGAAAATATTGACTCTAAGTCACTGCAAACCTGCTGCCATTTCCCTGCCACAGGGTCCTGGGTCGAGCTGGAAATGAACGGGAACACTGCAGCAAGTGGCCCCCTGCAGGCCAATGTGCCGCTGACGGCCCCCGTTCCAGGCAACGGGAACGTGGGAGAGGCTCCCGGTAGCATAGCAGAGGAGGAGCAGGAAGAGGGCCTGGGCGGGGGGCTGGAGCACGTGCCCTCGTCTTCCTCCATCCACAACGGCGACATGGAGAAGATCCTGCTGGACGCGCAGCACGAGTCGAGCCAGAGCAGCTCCTCCTGCGGCAGGTATGTCAGGCGCAGGACGGGAGGGGGCCACTCCCTGACGCTCACCTGGACCGCATGTGTGAGAGTGAATTCTTACTGGGGGGATGAAAAAACAACACAATGCAAAGTCTGATTTATTAGAAACTTGCTTATTAAAACAAGATTTAAATAGGCATGAAAACAGGGGGATGTAATAGTGTTTTTAAACCATGAAAATGTCGTCCTAATGCTGTGATCTACTGTGATCTGTCAGTTTGAAAAGTAAATTAATGCACTACTTGTTTTTCCTACAGTTATTTTATTTCAGATATAAAATACTGTTTCTGGGATACAAATGGTATTAAATGTGAACGCTGTGCAGGACAGGTGTATGTGCGGGTCACGATATCCTCCCCCCGCTATTTTGAATGACACATGTTTATTTCTCAGTCCCCCCCGACCCCACAGTCCCGACCGGAATGAGGGTCAGATTACCTTCGACGTCGAGATGCCCAGCAGGAGAGACAGCCAGGTAGGGGCGTTCAGCACACCTGTCCCAGACTCCACCCACCAGTAGGGGTCCCCATCCCACTGTTTGCCTCTCTGATGTCTGGGGGGGGGGGGGGTCCCTCCTTGGTACTGCAGGTAGAAGAAGAAGCTCTGGACAAGGAGCGGGATGAAGACATCCTGCTGATGAAGGGTCCTGACAAGGTGGCTGACTGGTCCAGCCGGCCCGAGAATGTCCCCCCCAAGTGAGTTGTCCCCCCAGCCTCGTCTCTCACGCTCACTCCAGTAGATGGGTGGAAGGTTCCGGCGATCCACTGCTGCCACCTATAGGGCTCCAAGCCAAGTTCCTTCAAAACTGACAACAATGTGTCCTCACCTAATTTTCCACCACTTCTCCAGTTTGATAGCATGATGGCAGCACGCCAAGCAGGTCAGATCAGACCTGTGTTTCCATGGTAATAGACTTTGATTTCTTATAGGGAATCCCTAGATGTTCCCAAGCCAACTAGGAGATGTAATCCTTCCCACATGTCCTGGGTCTGCCCCGGGCCGTCAGCCATGTGGGATCTGCCTGCAATCGCTCCCTTGGGACCATCCCAGATGGCATCCTTGTGAGATTCCTGAATCTCCTCAGATGGCTCCTCTAATGGCTCTATTTCTAGCTCCGTCCAGATCTCCAAACTCCGTGATGGAGAATCTGGCAACCCTGCGGAGAAACCTCACCCTAGCCATCTGTACTTTTTCGGTCATTACTCACAGATCATGATATTAGGGGCAGAGACTGGGCAGAGTGCCCCCCTCATCTGAAAGGGCCAATCCACTCTTCTCCATGAGAGTACAATGGCCTCCACGGTGCTGATCATCATTCCCATTGTTTGACATTTAGCATCAAATTTCTGGCACCCATTGTTCCTGTAGTACTTCCACCAGGGCACGTGGTCATATGCTTTCTCAAGTTCACAAAGCACAGACTTGTACAATGCAGCTGTACAATGGAGAAGAGCTGGTCCACTCTTCAGAAGTAAGGCCAGAATGAGCATTGTTCCAGCGGAATCAACCATTGGTCTGTTAGTCTGTCCTTTACTCTGGCACATGCTGTTCCTGAGAGGCTGAGAAGTAGCATCCCTCTGTAGGTGGAGCACAGTATCTGGTCCACATCCAATGCTCACAATGTGGAGCTCAAATACTCCTGATATTCACTGTGGATGCCCTCTGACCAACTGATCCGCAGCGATAGGCTCCCATTCACCTGAATTTGAGGGATTTTTCACTATATAGCAAGGTCTCGCCTCCTTCTGAGGAATCAAACAACTTGCCAAAGCGTATTTGGGATCATCCAGTCATCTGTCTCTGTGGCCTCTCCAAACTCCTCAACATGTTAGGACTCCAAGGATCGGAAGGTCGTCGGTTCAAAACCCATGAATGCCAGATTGATGCTGTCGTTGAGACTTCGAGCGAGGCCCTTAACCCTCTATTGCTCCAGAGGTCCCAGATAAATGGCTGACCCTATGCTGAACCCTAGGCTTCACTCACACTTGTATGTGTCTTAAGGGAGCAGAATAGAATATGTGAGAAGAAGCATCTCAATGTACCAATACTCATTGATACTCATACACTTGTGCTAATACTAGTGCAAATGAAAGCAGACCTTAATTTTGACGGCCTGTAGCAGATGGGGCCTTAAACATGGCCCATTCAGGCTCCGTGTCCTCGACCTCACTCAGCACGTGCGAGAACTTTTTCTGGAGGTGTGAGTTGAATCCATCTGGCCCCGAAGCCTCAGCCAGATATTCCCAGCAACCCCCCCCCCCCACCCACGCGGGAAAACTTTTTCTGGGGGGGGAGGTAGAACCCCCCCGCCCCCAAACCCCCACCCACATTTCCCCCACCCCCCCCCCCCCCCCCCCCCTTCACTGCTTGTCTCAGTCGATCCAGCCTATGCAGCAAATCCATCTCGCCACCAAGTGGTGATCACTTAATGTGAAAATCTGTTGGCAGATCTGAAACACAGACCCTACGAACGTATATGGGATCTACGTGTGTGTGATGTCAAGGTGACATCAGTTACATGCTACGACGTGGTGACTAGGGTAACCCCTGTGCTTCCCTTATCCGTAGAGAGTTCCATTTCCGGCATCCCCGTCGATCTCTGACCCTGAGTATGCGAAAAACCGGAGCGATGAAGAAAGGGGGGGTCTTCTCTGCAGAGTTCCTCAAGGTCTTCATCCCTTCCCTGCTCCTGTCCCACATCCTGGCACTGGGCTTGGGGTGAGTATGTGAAACATGCCCCCACACACACACACACACACATACACACACAGATCTGTACTCATATACTTGTGGGGACTCTCCATTTATTTCTATAGGGAAAACTAATCCCATTTTTGGTTGCATTCAGAGTATGTAATATGTGCATGACTACACACAACACGCTGTGAGATATTTTACCAGCGTTGTATCTTGTCAAGTCTCAAAAAAAGTCATAACGGACCCTGTTTGAATTGCTTCAGAAGAAATGTTTTAGCACATCTACAACATACCTCACCTATAAAGTTTCTTTTGATTGAAGCCATGAATTAGTTATTCACTCGGTCCATGAAAGTCATGTAAGTGAATTAATATTGCATGCGCGGCTGTCTGGTTGCCATAGTTGAAAATGCGGCGCGTGCGGGAATGTGGGTGTGTGTCCCTCCCGCTGGCAGCCGAGTGCACTGGTGAGGAAGGGGCTCTCACGCTCGCTTTGGTGTCCTCAGGGTCTACATCGGGAAGAGACTGACCACACCCTCCACCAGCTCCTTCTGAACACAAGCCAAACAAGTGCCTGGGGTCCGTTGAGTTGTCACAACCCCCCCCCCCCCACCCCCGCCTTGGCCTTACATCTCTCTACCTTTTCTCTTCTCATCCTCCTGCTTCTCGTCTTCCCGCTCCTGCCACATCCCGTCAGGCAACATTTCTCTCCACATCTCCTTCTTATTTTGTGAGGGTGTGGGGGCCCAGGACTGTTGGGAAGGTCACAGAGATCCCTGTCTGAGTGCTCTGGTTGCGCTCTTGTCTCTCTCCCTGCTGCTCTTCCTTCTCTCCCTGCCTCCCTCTCTTTCCTTTTCTCTATGAGTCTTACACACCCCTGCCCCACCTCCCTCCCTCACGTCGCTCACCTCCTCACTGCCCGTCGGTCTCCCTGGCGGCAGTCCAGCATTCTCGTTCTTGTTGTGTGTGGCAGTATGTACCTCCCTGTTTATTTTGCTCTCGCTCGATTCCATTGATGTGACCGTGCAGCCTGAGGGATGGTGTTCGGGGCCCCCAGATCATCGCAGACCCCCCCCCCCTCACCCCAGCTGATACGTAGGGCAGCAGGGCAGAGTTACCAGTACCGGCCCAGCATGGCGGAGCTGCTTGGGGCCTGTCTGCTTAGGAGTGGCTGCTTCCTGTCTGCCGCTTCAGGATTAACTACATTGTAGTGCCCAGTTTGAGAATAAAGCCTCTTCCTAGGGCTTACTTACTTCACCAGTCACCAGCCACATGTCTCCATTTCCTTTTCCCTTTCTGTCATCCCTCTGTTCCTGTCTCTCGCTGGCTTCTCTCTGCCATTGGCTCGTCTTGGTATGCCTCAGTTCTAGAATAAGCTCATTTCACTGTCACTGCTAAAATATCTCTTTGGATTGCTGCTGGTTTTCGGAATGACCCCAGTTCCCATATTCACTTTGGTTGTTCGGGGCGTGTGGTGTCACTCCTGTGTTTTTAGGAAGTGCAGCACAGAGAGAAGCCTTTAGTATGATACATAAGATGAAGGATGAGCACTGGGTTTTCTTTAGTTGTCGTGATCAGTTGGTTTGTTGGTTTTATTGTTTTGCACTGTTTTGGCTCTGTCTGCCCCCCCCCCCCCCCCCCCCCCCCCCCCCCCCCCCCCCCCCCCCCCCCCGCCCCCCCCCTCCTCACCCACCTCCCCCCCCCCCCCCATCCCACACCCACCTGCTTCCCCCCACCTGGCTTTCATCAGTTCATAACTGTGACCTCATCCTTAGTGGTCCCAGGACCCAGGGCACAGCGGGATGTGACTAAACAGTGACCACACAGTGGGCCTGGACGACCATCGGCGGAGCCAACAAGGAGAGGAGAGATAGCGGAGATTTGCGTAGTTTGTTTTCTACTAGTTTGTATTTACTTTTGTGAAAACTGGAACAGAGCTCACTGACATAGTGGTGGCCCTTGGGCAGGTCAGGGTCAATCAGCTGTGGTCAGGGATTGACATAACTGGTACGCAAGTACACATTCACCTTTAAAAGTGAAACGAGTGGCAATCGATTAATGTACAAGTGCAAATATGTACATATTTTATGTGCATTTGTGCCGATATGACAAGAAATTATTGTTAATTTTAACCTCTGTACCGCAAATGAAGTACAAGTTAGCATATAAAGGTTAAAATACACTATAATTTATTGTCATATCGACACAAATGCTCATAAAATATGTATTTTCACTTGTACATTAATCGATTGCCGCACGAATCACTTTTGAATATGTACTCGCGTACCAGTTATGTCTATCCCTTATTATGATAGTACTAGTATGGAAACCCATTTTTCCCACTAAATATTTGGAACTAAGACATTAAAGTTCTCAAATGCAACTTTCATTTAAGTTCATATTTTCTTATTTTTCTGAATGGTATTTTAGGTCTGTCTGAAAGTATCAAGTTAAAGCTCAGAGGAACATTAAAAAATATGTTTCTTACTAAAGCATCTTTGAAATTATACTCACTTTTAGAAGGTGTTTCAGAAGTGGGCTATGTGTATTAGCTATGTGTATTGTTATGAATTCCAGCTGTTGGGTTGGGTTCATACTCCCCATTGTGCATCTAATAGCAGATTAATAACTTTTATATGCGACGGCTGGATTTTTCCGGTTTATGAAGTCCATGCCGTTTTCATCACCATCATCCTTCTCTTTAATCTATCTGAGGATCTCAAACACACATTCACTTTAAATACAAAGTGTTATTCCTACTCCTCCTCCCTTCTGAGCCTCTCTCCGTGTTTTTCGCTTACAGTCCTGGAAGGTCCACAGGATTTTTGTTTTCTTCCTTCACATCTGTGCTCAGCTGACTAGTTTAACCAGATACTGAAAAAAAGCTGTCCTATACTTTATCTATTTCCAAAGGGTGCCATGATAATTAGCTGGTTTTTGAGGGCACGAGGAGACTGGTGTCCATTTCCAGCGGCAGAGAATGTACGTCGGGGAGGTGTTTATACTTGTGTGTGTCTGTTTTGTGTGGAGTCGTTGGTCATGGTGGAGATGAAGCGGGGGGGGGGGGGGGGGGGGGGGCGTGTTGCTGCTTTGCTTTAAAGCCACTGAAGAAGGTCAGGTTGGGTCCGG
>JAABNY020000039.1:9884178-9899343 GCA_015164015.2 Brevimyrus niger
AGCAACAGGTGACTACAATTAGGTTAAAACAGGAGGTAACGAGGTGGGTGTGGCACACAATGAGGAGCGTTTGGAGCAGGACGTCACAACTGAAATGCTTGTATAAATATTAAATTCTATTTTTGGGAAAATGACATGTAAACATGGTATATTACCTTCTCTTTCACAGTTACATTTTCTTTGTCACCATCTATTGGTAATCTTTCAAATTGCACCCAAACGTTAAACGTAATAAAAAAACGTTTTTTTCCCCCTAATACTTACATGAAACAGTGAATTCGCTGTATAATAATAATAATAATAATAATAATAATAATAACAATAATAATAATAAATCGATAAAAAATAGAATAATAATGACAGTTTTCTACGAATGCCAATTGTTAGTGTCCGAAAAACAGTTTAACGTGTTGTTTGTTATTATTAAGAGCTAAGGATATTAAGGATATTAGTCTGCACTACTGTTAGCTGGTTTACAGTTTGTACATTGAGGATTGCCTTGGCCCGTTGTTTAACGTAAACGCTGGATTCCGGGCCCCATTACTGTAACGTGATCTGCACACACTCCCATATTCATCCCTGCACACAGAACATAAAATGAACCCTCTGATACCCTGTGAACCCTGATGATTGATTCCCTTTTACTATCATATTAACGTGTCCTCAGTGTCGTGCATTTAGGATGTTTTCCGGGCAGTTATTGCAATATGCTTTTTATTTTCTTTTACTTTTGAAAGATTTATCAGCCTTCGACGTAAAATGCTATCTTAACCAGATGTGCTATCTAAGCACGCTCGGAAATTTGGGACTTATTAATATATCATTTGGCCCTATTCATAACTAACAACATTCTGGACAAAACTTAAAAATACCAAGCTCTACCCGGTTCTTCGGCAGTGCAACGTAATCAAAATATCAGTTCTGAACTCCTGATGGCAAACGCTATAATTTATACGTCCAGTATGGGTGCTGCACAAACATATCTACACAAAGTCTTCATCAATAACGTCCAGATCTCAGAATCGCATCTTGTAAATGAACGACACTCCACAACGAAAGGCAATGTTCCTTCAAACATATTTCTTTTTATAACCTAAAATATACAAAACAAATTGCGAATAGGAAATATTTTAAATGCATATTTGAGTAGACTGAAGACACCAAGCACCTGCAGGCTGCCATCCTCGACGTCTAAATTTTGGAAACAATAATGACAGAATATAACGGGGATGGGACGGATCGGGGCTGGAGCAGGGCGGGGCACTGCGCATGCGCGCTGGCCTCCTCCGTGCAAATCTCTCCCTGTCTGACTGTCTGCCCGGGCTTGGTAAGGAGAAAAAAGCCTTGTTTTGTGGCACAGGGAGACTTCATCGTTGGCCTCTTTCATACTCATATAAGCTTTGGCTATCACCTTATTGTTTCAGCTTATTGCGTGTGCTGCTGCGATTTTTGGGGCGTCGAAAAGGAAAAAGAACTTCTTTCCCGTCCATAGAGAAGCAGGCATCCATTCCTTTCGCGGTCTGTCATAGCTAAGCTGGGGAGCAGAATCCTCCGGAGTATCGGCGGCGAAAATGTCCGGCTATCAAGGCAAGAAAAATATCCCCCGCATCACAGTGAGTACAAACCGATTATTTATATATGGATCAATGCATTACGTGTTTCAAACCACTACAGTCCGCGTTTTCTGTTGCTGGGTCCCTGTACATGCATCATATGATCTAACTAGATGACGGGGAAAAATCTTTTCCTGTCTGTCAGGTGCAAAATACGCTCGGACTATTATAACTGATAAGCAGCCCATTGCTTTCGACCTCCTTTTTGCAATGTCTAATGTAAATAGATGTGGGAATCATGCAGTTTTGGCACGATAAGGCGTAAAACATAACGCATTCTCCTAGTAATGCGGATATGGATCGCAAAGATGTTGTCATTGACCCAAGTCTGGGAGTGACCCCGGGCATCGATGCGTTTTTTATTGATATGGTTGTATCGAATTGAATTGTAATTTTATTGCGTAGAAAAATTCTAAATAAATGTACGTGAAAGCTGAAAGTGTTATTATTTTTTTTGGAAAACGGGCATCTCCATTGGGCTGGTTGGCGGGATGGGGAGGGTCGCGTCTGCTGTGAGCTGAGATGGGAGAAGCGGGCGCCCATGTAGCGGGGTCGCCCCTCTTTTGTGCCGGCTGTCCGTCGCCCTCTACCTACTGCAGACGGCTGCGATTCATAATCATTTCGATCAGTCCGCTTTTTGGTGTGAATGCAGTGGCGATGTCGCTTGCAATTGTCATTAGCTATTTTGTGAAAATTACCGGCGGGGGGCGGATGAGTCGCGATGGCGATTTAGACGATTTACATAACAGAGAAAGCCGAAGGAAGCTGACGGTAGGAAAGGACACATACACTCTCTCGCTTATCTTTTTCTCCATTGACACGCAGCCTTCCTAAATAATATTTGCCCTTTACTACGGAGCGTCTCCTCCCTCCGTCTGCTCGTTGTGGGCGCGATACAGCAAACGGGATAAAGTCATCGACGTGGCTGCTTTTGGAAATGAGCTCATGCCGCATGAATGAAACGCCGGCCGGCCTTCAGACGCTGCTTTTCCGCGCCGAGCGGGCTGCGGACGCCCAGATAGGGGGGCGGGGGGTTTCAGAGACAGCTGTCACCCCCTTTTCCTCATGTGTGAGCCTTCCTCCCATCCTCATACCCTCCGCACAGCACGGATATCTGCCTTTGCATAGGCCACAGCCTGGGCTTGCTTATTATTCACTTTGCATGGAGGAAGTCCCTACAATGGCGAAATAAAAACTTTTTTAAAAATGTGCACTTCTTCTACAATAACTTAAACAGCCCAGGATCTTAATTCCTTTGTAATAACAACAGGTCACATTACGTAGTGACCTTTATTTTTTGCATGCATGCTTTTTATAATGTTACTGTATCGTATTATGTATGCTTTTTGCAGGGGGAAATTAACAGCAAGGGTGATTTCTGTTTCGATTATTATAACGGTTCGCAAAAAACACCCTTTATGTACTTACTAATAATGAGTTTTGAAGTGTAAGCGTGCTAGACCCTGGGCATGGACAGACGTACATATGATGTGTGTAAGCGCAAAGAAGGCCCTCAATGTGTCATTAGGCCTCCTGAGTGAACTTTCAGGCCTCGGTCCGACTTGTTTGCGGTTGTCAGATTTAAAATGTCTGTCTGAGGAAGGATAGCAGCTCTCTTCACACTTCATTATGCTGGGGGCTGCCACTGTCATGGGCTCAGAATTTCCACCCTCTCGCATTGGAAGGAAAGGGTTGGCTCTCTCTCCATGCACCTCCCGCTTCTTGTTTTGTGGTCAGTTGTTGAAGGGGTGAGATCCGGCCTTTGACAGTCGTGCCTGGGTCACGCACTGATCCAAGCACAAAGGACATGTTCAGAGTCTGACTGGAATTAGCAATTGGAGAAGCCTTCGGAAGACTTATGCTGGCCGGAATGGGTTTGGAATGAGAATTTGGAGATGGGGTGGGCTTTAAGGGTTTGTGGCTGGTTTCTGTGATGTTCTCTGAAGGTCTAATTTCGCCAGGTCTCCCAGCCATATCCCGGCAGAGAGACCTGAAGTAGAATCCATGGACTCCTGCTTTGCCTTATATTAGACCTGTTATGAATATGATGTCGAGGGTGATGTCATCGTCATCTCCAGCAGTGCCGCTCTGCATTACCGCTGAACTCGAGGTGCCGCACTGAACCAAGGAATCCGCTCGGATTGGTTCTTTGTTTTCATCAGAAGGAGCTTTGGTTTGACTGGTTCCCAAGGAATCAAGCCCGAGTAACCAGGTCAGAAGCTCGGGGGGTGGGACTTCTATTGAGCTGACATGACACTTTCTGACTTCAGTGACAGGGCATCAGTCCAGTCCGGGGTGATGTACTGCCTGGTCTGGATCAAAGCCCAGACTCAGTAAGCCACATGAGGGAATTGTGTGTGTGTGTTTTTTTTTTTTCCCTCAGCGAATTTACAACTTTTAAAATAAATAAAGGAAATTGCATCTCCACAATTGACGAGCATTTTTTTGGAGTCAATTGCGAAGCCTTTGTTTGGGGAAAATATTGCATTATGGCTGACCTGAAGGACGTTGCTGTGCTGAAATGATGTCCAGTGCTTCCTCAGTGACATTCTGCGGGGCTCCAGCATGTTTTTCTCCATGCTAAAAATAAACGAATGGTAGAACAGGAAATGATTAACCTGACCTACTTACAGGAATGCTGGATATTTACCACATTTCACTCAAAAATTCAATTCCATTTAGGATCATGATACATATAATTTTACTCAGAAGCGTTCAGTCGACTGTTGACAATATATCTGCTTTATTTCCACTCAAGTCCAGTCATTTCCAGATCGGTAACAGACTCGGCAATAACGCTCACGCGATGTCCTGAAAGCATGACCCGGCTGGGCGTGTTCTGTCCTCACGCACACTGTGGGTCACGCAGGGAGTTCCAGAGTAGCTCTTTGGACGGCCTCAGCGAGGAGCTGTTACTGACACACGGTAGCTGATGTAAAGCCTAACCCCCACCTTCACAGGCTGTACGAGGACAGTTTAGAGGAATCACATTTTTTTGACATTGCCTCCATCCCTAATAATAGCTTTGCACAGCGCACTGGCCAAGTGTAATCACTCCGATTCCTGCCCAGTCCCAAAGCAGCTTTTTGCTGGAAATAAACAGCCCAGCCTCAGATAGGCTAGCATTTCATCAGCCTTTCTATCTGCCGTCTCAACAGCAGCGCTGATTTTATCCCCGTCCCTGTGGCTGTGTGCTGTGGGGGCGGGGTCACATTTCAGCTTGGAGGAAATGCCCATGCCCCCCCATCCCCGGCTAAAGGCATCCCATTTAGATCCCACTTCCCAGGACAAAAAGGCTTAAATCGCAGATGTTGTATCCTGGAGAGAAGTGCTCAGTGTAAATAATTAAGTGACTAGATGCTTAGCTGTAAGCCTTTGAAAATCACAAGGGTTACTAGTCATGTTACACATGATATATTTGTATATAAATTATACATATATGAGAGAGCACGGCACATAGATAGATAGATAGATAGATAGATAGATAGATAGATAGATAGATAGATAGATAGATAGATAGATAGATAGATNNNNGATAGATAGATAGAGACATGATATCCGTCATATATGATGTATAATATAGTGACAGAAGCAAAGTCGCACATTGTGTCGAGTACCAGTTCACTTAGGAATTGCTAGTATTACAGTGTTTTATATGCTCAGTATTATATGTGAAGACATAATGACTCTTAATTGACCTCTGAGGGCCCATCAACTGATGGGAACCCCCTGTATTTAGGTCTGTGTGTCGGTGCAGAGATTAGGGAAGCTGTTAATAGGCAGGAAAATATGCCATTACAGTAATTTGCAAGCAGCCCTGGTGGCAGATTCTTATAAGCCAGCTGGCACGCTTCTCCGGGGGGGGGGGGTTATGCTTCTCTGGTTGGGCGTGTTTCAGGAGACCGCTGGATGGACGGAGCCAGTCAGGTGGAGAAGGAGGGTTCCCCATTTACAGCTGCACGATCGGCGAAGGTTCATGCCACTCTGATTAATTCACTGATAGACTAACTGAAGGAATAACAGGATAAAGGCGAGTTGAGAAGATTTCCATGGTAACCAGCATTTTTCACTGGGCTTTCCATGGTAACCAAGATGGTGACATCATTATAATTCCTAAATGGTTTACAAGATAAACACAGAAGCTGTGCTCTTTCTCTGTTGTGTGAATGCAAAAATTATTGCAATCAATGAGAAAATCATAAAACCATATGTCTTTGGTAATTTGTTAGTAATTAATTAGACAGCACAGAAAACATTTCATTTCTGAGTCAAACTTGTTTACTTATTTTAGTTTAATAAATTCAGCTGAACAATTCTCTGTCACACATACACATGAAAATGCTTATTCACTTGTCATTGATGGGACTTTGAATTCCACCGTAACGCGGTGACTGCGCTGCCATGAATATTTGGACAGATAAAATGTCAAATGAGTTGCAGCTTAAGCAAAGTCCCACACAGAGCACTGTGTGTGTGGGAGAGAAGTTTTCTCCCCAGATTTAATTTCATAACCCTTTATTATACGATAATAATGTTTGATATTAATGTAAATTACAGCTTGTTCATTGAAAGTATTATGAAAACTATGCTTTAAGATGTATTAAGGTAGACTATATGAACAAAAATATTGGGACACCTGGCCATTGCACCAATATATGCCTATGAAGGCATTCTGGACAGTTCTATGCTTCCCAGTTTGTGGGAGCGGTTTGGGCCCATTTCTGTTGCAGCATGACTGTACCCTAGTGCACAAAGCAAGGTTCATAAAGACATGGCTGGGCGAGTTTGTTGTGGAAGAACTCGACTGGCCTGCACAGAGCCCTGACCTCAACCCCATCAAAAACGTTTGGGATAAACTAGAATGGAGACTGTGAACCAAGCCTTCTTGTACAACATCAGTGCCTGACCTCACAAATACTATTCTTGATGAATGTACAAAACATTCCCACAGACACACTCCAAAATCTTGTGGAAAGCCTCCCCAGAAGAGAGGCAGATGTTATAGCTGCAAGGGGGGACCAGCTCCATACTGATGTCTATGGATCTAGAGTGGGACATCATAAAAGTCCCTGTGGGTGTAATGGCTAGGTGTCCTAGTACTTATGTCCATATAGTGTATACTTACTTTCCTGTGAATCCTATGAATGCATTATGAAGGTGTTCTGAATGTTCAATGGATGGATAATGAATGTAGTGCGGTTCATGTAAAGTGTCACCTTGTAATCTTGTCAGGGAGGGACTGTGTTTGATAATTAGTGCAACTTGATGTGATGTTTTTGGCAAAGACGTTTTAAATGTAGTATCATGTTGTGTTTAGTCCCATTGGAATGTGTGGGCCCTGCATAGGGCAAGTAAGCACAAAAAATAGATGTATGGAAATGGGCCGGAGGTTAAATGTGCCTCCATCCATCCATCCATCCATCCATCCATCCAGCCATCCATAGAACATTTCTGTGTGGCT
Organism: Brevimyrus niger; assembly: GCA_015164015.2. Lineage (NCBI taxonomy): Eukaryota > Metazoa > Chordata > Actinopteri > Osteoglossiformes > Mormyridae > Brevimyrus > Brevimyrus niger. The sequence goes on from JAABNY020000039.1 coordinate 9,891,253, forward strand.
GCTTCTTCTGAGGCCTCATTCGAATTGAAGGATTTGGACTGATTATTGATGACAGATTTTATGTGATTTATTTTACCGCGGCAAATCCATAGCTGTAACTAGACCTGTTTAGCTAATGCAGAAATCTCATGTAACCCCATCTATTGCTACTCTAGGTTATAAGAAAGGTCTGTGCTGACTGTCGATGTCAGTGGCACACGCTGGGTCCCCTTCCCTCGCTCCATGGCATCCCTTCGCAGTTGACTCTTACTTGTTGACATGAGGCGCTCTGCTTCTTGGCTGTCACGCAGCAGCTGAGATGGGGGGGCGGGTGAGCTACTGGCACGGGGGTAATGTTGATCTAGCAAGCAGTGCATGCCAGGGATTCCCTCCCCCACACACATACACACACCTTTTTTTTTAATTTGGTGTCTGTGGGAGAGAGAGAATGCCTGAAATTGGGTGTGTGCCCAAAAAAAAACACCCGTAAGCCAGAGCTGTAGGACCGGTCCGGCTCTGGAGAGAAAGTTCCTGAGTTTCTGCTTCCAGGATGTTCTACTGCACAAACAGCTCCATTGAGAGTTTTGACCAAAAAAAAATGTGTCAGGCAGTGTAATTTTGCCAAATGCAGCAGCTGGTCTCATGCGCTGACTTCATTTGGCCTTGTGAAAGTGTCTGGACTTCATTTCACTCTGCTGTGGTTGAGACCTTGTTAGAAAGGCATGGAGCCAATAATCTCAACATAATCACTGTGGTGATGCTTTCATTGGATTTTAAGGGCAGGGTTTTTTTTTTCCCCTCAGGAGGGCTGTAGTTTAAATCAGGCAATGCTAACACCAAGTAGCAGATACCACAAGGTTGTAGATTCAAATCCCAGCAGGTGACATACTGTTGTACCAGTGAGAGGCAAAATGGTTGTTTTGGCAAAAACAATGTATTGTGTGTGTGAATCAGTAGCACAAACAACAGGAAAACGAATTAACTGGCATCACTTGTCTCTTCACTAGAGTGATCGACTTCTGATCAAAGGTGGCAAAATAGTGAACGATGACCAGTCTTTCCATGCTGACATCTACATGGAGGATGGGGTTATCAAGTAAGTCTCTTCTGATCTTGTGTACTTCCTTAATAATCTTGGTAATTCCTCCTGCAGATCAAATTAGACCCTTTGCTGTAGCCTGGGTCATTTTTCTTTGACAAACTATTACCTTTATAAAAAGTGATGTGTCATTATAAATCAAATTAAACGCTGATGGTTCCCTCTACTCTTGTCGCTGTCCGTCAGGCAGATCGGCGAGAACCTGATCGTCCCGGGAGGCGTGAAGATCATCGATGCCCACGGCCGCATGCTCATACCGGGGGGCATCGACGTCCATACTCGCTTCCAGATGCCCGACCGCGGCATGGCTGCTGCCGACGACTTCTACCAAGGCACTCGAGCTGCCCTGGCCGGCGGTACCACCATGATCCGTACGTGACTCACCCCGACGGTCGTTCTGCGAGGAGGGTAAACGGCACGTTTGTAGGGTTGACGGACCTTTTTGGCCGGCCGGGGCAAGGTCCGCGAATAAGCAGGTCGGGACAAATGATCTGGTCCACGAATAAGCCGAACACATTCATTAAAATAAAACCATCAGTTAAGTGGCCTTGCGGGCATTTTCAAGGGGTGGAGTGAAGGAATTCGGCAGCCATCTTCTGAGTTCCCCCCTCGCTCTGCTATTGCTTCTGCTGCGGAGCCCCCTGGCTTCAGTTCACCGCCGTCGACCGAAGCCGCGGGATTGGCAGCGAATCGCTGGCCGCCGAACGGCGTACATTGTTGTGCTCGACGGGAGGTTGCCATGGAAACAGAATGTCTCGTTATGCGTTGGCCTCGCTAGCATGTGAGTTGATGTTGCCCGGCAACAGGCGTGCGGATGAGGTTCATGTGTAAACGCTCTTATGGATTATGCATTGATAGTTTTGCCGACGCCAAAAAACACTAACGGTTGTTTTACCTTTTATTAAATTCTGTAAAAAAAAATATACAAAACGTAATGGAAAACTTCTGATGTTTCTCAGATAGCTGTTATCTAATTGTTGTCATAGATAAACAGGCTATGGAAATGTCAGCCTGATTGGGGAAAACAGGCCTGCATTGTTTCCCTGCCTGGTGCACATGTGAGAGCCCATCTGTAGGCCTGCGGTGGTCTATCTTCAGCCAGATGTAGCTTTTCGGCTGCCTGTGTCCGCCGCCTTAGCCCTAGCAAGCCTGTGGAGCCTGATGTTGTCACTCTGTTTACACTGACCACCTCAGAATCAGTGATACAAACCCACGCGTCAATTATAGGGTTATAACTGACATTTTTGTCCAAATTGTATTATTGACATAGGGGGCATCTGTCTACAGTCACTCATTTGTTCCTATAATTTTGTCTCCAAAGTTCAACTTCAAGTTCAAGTTTTTTTTTTATCCAGTGGTGAAATGTTACATTTCGTGCAGCTTTTAAAGCATATAAACCATTTCTTACATATGAATGCTTAATTTTTGGTAGTGACAGCCGGCCTAATATATGTTTTTGTTTCTTTCTTTTTTCGTTCTTTGTGACCTTTCTTTAAATACAGCACATACATTTTACCCATTTGCTTAGACATGTTTGTACTTAGTGGCTAACCTGGCATTTTATATACATTTTATGGTGGATGTTTTAGTAGAATAATTGTGATGAAGTGCTTAGGGACACGAGACATGTGACCTTTCTTGGATTTAAACCTTTAACCTTTTCTTCCATGGATTCACCCTGCAAAAAAATTAATTAATTAATTAAACAGTTACTTAAAAGACAGATCAGTCTGTATGTCCACTAAAACTATCATACAGTAAACGGATTACATTTTTATTGATCAAAATGCATATATGAAATGTCAGTTAATCATAATGGGGAAACGGCATACTGTGATATAATTGGACTCAAGTGTCAGATGTCTTTTTAATTAAAGTCACGTCTCTGTCAGACTGATTACCCATGTGACCCAAGGTGACATTAAACGCAGAAGGGGCATAGGAGGAAGTCGCCGCAAGCGATTAGAGACAGATCTGTAGAAGGGGCGACCATGTGGCAGGTCTGCTGGGCCGGACCATCAGCTGGAAGCTCTCAGGCTTCTGTTCCTCCAGCCCTCCTGCTTTCCCGGCCCTTTTTTCCGCTTGCCGCCTATCCGCCATGCCGGGGATGGGCCAGGCTGCTGACAGCAGCTGATCAGGCCTGTCTAGGCCCTTTTTTGGACGCTGGCGATTCCAGGCATCTGGGATATGTGAGGCAGATGGCGGGCAGGCCTGAGTCGGCGCGGTTCATCTCATCTGTTTCATTTTTCTGCAGAAAAACAGGTGTGCCCTGCTGAATACCAAACGGCACAGTGTCATGTCCTCACCGCGTTTATAGAGGTTCATGCAGTAACACCACCTCAGTGGTAGATCATGATTTCAGTAAGGAGTGATTATTAATCAGTGACTGATGATTCGATCGATGATTGATTGTTGATGTCTGATTCACATACACTGGATTGCTGAATTGTTTGTCGGTTGATGTATTTATTGAAGAACGACTTGAAAGATGACTAACTGGTTCTCCTCCTTGGGCGAGCAGTTGACCACGTGGTGCCCGAGCCTGGCTCCAGTGTGGTGGCGGCCTTCGAGCAGTGGAGGAACTGGGCGGACAGCAAGGCATGTTGCGACTACTCTCTGCACGTGGACATCACCGACTGGCACAACGGCGTACAGGAGGAGTTGGAGACGCTGGTCAAAGAGCACGGTATACCCACCCTCTACACCGGTCGGTCAAGGCTCGTGCGCAGCTGGGATTGAATATTTCAACTGAAATAACTGAAATGGAATGAATAACTGAATGGAATAACTTAAACTGAAATGGGTTTATTTGCCATCTGCAGAAGTACAAGAGTTTTTTAATGTCCCAGGTCTGTAGCCAGAGAGAAATTTCAGTGAGGTGGGGGGCTCAGACCTGTACTTTTACTGTGTGGCAAGGCGCCGGCCTTGAGACACACATATTTACAGTTGAGATTGAAGCTAGGGTTCTGAGTGCAGGGTTCAGCCATTTATCAGGCGTCCCTGGAGCAGTTCTGGGAAGACTTGACATTTATTAGCAACTGTCAGAGTTACAGTGAGCAGGACACTGGATTTCTTCCCTTTGCTGAGGTTCGTTAAACTGGCGGGTCATGTAGGCTTGATGGTATCACCCCACTGCCTGATGCAAGTCTACGGTGGGCAGGTCCACTGCCATTCTCATATCGCCACCTTTCTGTGTGCCTATATAATTGCGACTGTTTTGAGCTACATTACCTCACCCCGTGTCTGTCTTTAGGTGTCAACTCCTTCCTGGTCTACCTGGCCTATAAGGATGTGTTTCAGCTGACCGATTCCCAGGTAGGGCTTTCAGAAGCGCAAAGAGAAATCTTTTGCAGCAGTCGTGGCTCCTCGTGGTGAAGAAAGATCAGCTGCTTCCTTAGTTCCAGGAAGCAGGGTATCAGTTTACTGCGCTCTGTCTGGATGCTGGACCGCTAACCCCAAAGGAACTCCCAGGCCCAGTGAATGGGATCTCACTCATGCTGCCGCTCTGCTCCCGTAACACGGTTCACAATTTCGCACGTTCCTGCAGTTATTTCAGTGTAGGAATCCGGGGGTCTAAAGCCACCAGTCCTGGGTGAAGCAGCACCTTCCTTCTGGGGTTTAGCCTCCCTGGGTCGCCTGTTCACAGCATGCAGGCCTGATCGCTTCTCCATCTGCTGCACGCATCTATCTGCTGGCGGGTGTTTATGAGAGAATCGTAATCAGTTTTCCATGCGGCCACGAACAGCGACTGGGCCGCAACAAAAGGCCGCTTGTTCCGGGCACCAGAGGACTTCCCGTTTTCCCCTGGTGGGCCGCAGCTGCTGGGCGGCATGCTGATCCGTGCCCATGCGGCGTTGCCATGGGGAGGGAAACCCAGCTGCATGGGATCTCTCTCACGAGCCGCTGGCCCAGACTCTGCCAGATCTTGCTGCTTCTGCAGCCGTCTCAGGAGAGCGTGGAAGCTGTAGCAGCATCAGGGTTTGATGAGAATCAGGGTTCCAGACCAGTCCATCTAACTGCACAGCGTTTTCTCACCAGTTTGTCTAACTGGACCATACTCTTGGCCAACTGTTTTAAGTAGGCCATGTTTTCTGACCAGCTCTGAGATGTGTGTAGCTCTGCAGGTTTGGTCTCTGGACCCATGGCTGAAATGTCACTGGTTCAAATCCCCATGCAGGCGGGCTGGTTGTGCTCTTGGGCTTGGGAGCCAGGCCCATAATCCCAACATCTTCCCTTTTATAACATTTTGGACATCTGCTAAATGTGGACCATGAAGCCCGTGCTTTATGACCAAACCATCCATTTTCTGACTGGCTTCCTGCCGCCCTCTCGCTGCAGATCTATGAGGTTTTCAGTGTGATCCGGGACCTGGGGGCCATCGCACAGGTGCACGCCGAGAACGGCGACATCGTGGCCGAGGTCAGCTTTTAATATGCCACCCCTCGGCTCGTCAGCTTTCTGTGTTTTATTGCCTCCTGCCCCCCTCCCTCCCTATCCTGCCTCCCTCACCGTTCCATCTGGCATTTCCGCCCATAGGAGCAGCGCAGGATCCTGGAGCTTGGCATTACTGGGCCGGAGGGTCACGTACTGAGCCGCCCTGAGGAGGTATGGTTACACCCACCTCATCGAAGCCACACCCACCTCAGTAAAGCCACACCCACCTCAGCAAAGCCACACCCACCTCAGCAAAGCCACATCCACATTAGCAAAGCTACACCTACCTCAGCAAAGCCACACCTACTTATATTTACACTGTAAAGACTTTGGGGCTGGTCCTTACTGAGCCACGGGCTCTGAGCCACATGCTCTGCCCTGCTTTCTCTCATTGTTAATCCTGGCACCAGAACAGCTGTGATTTGCAAATACACTGATCACACTTGGGTTTTCAGTGAGCTTTAATGGTCATCTCTCTCTCTCTCTCTCTCTGTCTGTTTTTCTCGGTCTCTCTCTCTCTGTCCCTCCCTTTGTATCTGTCCATCTCCCAGGTGGAGGCAGAGGCGGTCAACCGCTCGATCACGGTGGCCAATCAGACCAACTGCCCCCTCTATATCACCAAGGTGATGAGCAAGAGTGCTGCTGATGTCATCGCCCTGGCCAGGAAGAAAGGTGAGCCATCCTGGCCAATCCGCAGTCTTTCTGCATTCTTGCCAGCGCACAGCCACTTCCACACCATGCAAGCCAGTGATTGGTCCACTGCAACACCCCCCCCCCTAACCCCCAGGTACCGTGGTGTACGGGGAGCCCATCTCCGCAAGCCTGGGCACGGACGGCTCTCACTACTGGAGCAAGAACTGGGCCAAGGCTGCCGCCTATGTCACGTCGCCGCCCCTCAGCCCCGACCCAACCACACCCGACTACCTGAACTCGCTGCTCTCCTGGTAAGAGAATCACATGGATAGGCTGTTGGCTAATGGATGGCGCTTCACTGGTGGGCGGGGCTTCACTGGTGGGCGGGGCTCATATTTTATTCATCAGTCCACTGAACAAATTTGCCTCTGATCCTTCCATTCCCGCATGCAATTAAATATTCTCCTTCTGGTCTCTTGTTTCCTCTCACCTCCACTGCCTTTGTGTCCTCTTTTCTTTTCTCTCTCACCAGCCTCACCCCCCCCCCACACTCTCTTTCTTCCTTTGATTATATTTAAATTCAATGCTTTATTGCCATGACAGAGCCATTAACAATATTGCTGGGGAAACTTTGCCGACATAGAAACGAACAAATTAAGCGGAATGTGTGGTGACTTTGTCTGTCCTGACCACAGAAGCAAGATCACCACAGTCACATGGGAGACCTAGTTGATGTGGACGCTGCCAGATTAATATGCACCCATTTTCTCTTGATGAATACCGGAAAGTCTCTCTGGTTCGAGTCAAATGGAAATATTTTTGAATAACACATCCATCTTGTATGCCTTTTCTGTGTGTATTTTGGGATTTTGTAGCAAAACATCAGTCTGCCTCAGACAGACGGTCTCTGCTGCGTACCCTGAAATTCCAAGCTTTGAATCTGTGACTCTGCTTAAATATTCAGTTCTTTATATCCTTGATTCTTTATATTCTTGAATCTTTAGATGTTTTCCTCTTTGCTGTTGCTTGTGACGTGATGTCACCTACTTGTTTGAGAAGGTCATTTCCCAGAGCCTCTTCCCCTCCCCAGCGGTGACCTGCAGGTGACAGGCAGCGCTCACTGCACTTTCAGCACCGCTCAGCGTGCCGTGGGGAAGGACGACTTCACCCTTATACCAGAGGGCACCAACGGCACAGAGGAGCGGATGTCCCTGGTCTGGGACAAGTGTGTGGTAAGGCTCTGGCTCGTACTCCCCACCGCCCCCTGCTGGCTTTGCCCACAGGCTGCAACGGAGAGACGTGACTCTTCCACGGTCCACTCAAACATCTTGTCCCGTCCCCACCTTCTTAGGTGACAGGGAAGATGGACGAGAACCAGTTTGTGGCCGTGACCAGCACCAATGCTGCCAAGATCTTTAATCTATACCCCCGCAAGGGCCGTATTGCAGTGGGCTCCGATGCAGACCTGGTGCTCTGGGACCCAGATATCACCAAGATCATCTCCGCCAAGAGCCACAACCTGGTGAGCGGGCTCAAAGGTCATGCGGCATGCCGCTGTGGTCATGCGGCATGCCGCTGTGGTCATGCGGCATGCCGCTGTGGTCATGCGGCATGCTGTTGTGCTGCTTACGTTGCTGGAATTATGGTCTGATCATGTAGCTTCATGTTTATGATGCAACTTTACTTCTCAGCTTCGTTCTTTCCAAGAATTAGACAGCCTTGTGTCTTGACCTGGCTTCCCGCTTTACTAAGCTCTCACACTTGGTGTAAGATCTCAGTTGGTATGTCTCACTGAGCTTTGAGGTTAGAATATCTGAGCCCTTCTTTCCGTTACCTAATCTGTTACCCCAACTGTCTCCGACCTGAGAACTTCTCGATTTCACTCAGATCTGTCATCAGTCATCATTCAAGCACCAAATGAATGATTAACATTAAACACTGAAAAA
>JAABNY020000039.1:9904819-9914830 GCA_015164015.2 Brevimyrus niger
AAAAGGGAGGGCCGGCCCCCAACCCCCCCCCCCCCCCCCCCCCGCGCACCAAGCCTGGCGCCTTCCAGAAAATGACGGTAAAAAATCTGAGGCAGACTTGAAAACAACGTCAGTTCGAAGCTTTTACTCATTGCTGATGTTAGCTTGTGGGACAACATAACGTACATACAAACTCTTAAATTGCTCAAATGAACATGTTTTAACTAACTGAAATACAATAAAAACAAATGTTAAGTCCTTTTCCATGCTGTTTTAAAGGCTCTTCATCTGAAGTAATTTCTTCATCTTCAATGACCGTTAATGATATCTGGAAATGTTGTGCCCATTTTGCGTAAATTACTACATGGTGTGCATGTACTAGTGTACTGTGTATTCCTGCAGGATTCGCTCAGGCAAGCCAGCTCTGCAAATTAATCAAGACTTTACTTTAAGTATATGAAAAACTAAATAGAAACCTACCTTTAAAATACAAACAAATAAACTTTACTGAAACTAACTTAAACTAAATTGGATTTCAAATGAAAATAATAATACTAATATTATACTAGCATTCGTGTGGTAGAAACGGAAGCAAAACACATAAAACTTAATTCAATTCGTCACGGAGCACCGAAATCCCTCCCCTTCGCAAGTCGAGTTTATGTCTCGTCATAAATTACAAGTGAAAGAATATTTCAATAATGTTAATTTTGCTTTGTCAAAACATTCAAAAAACACTTTGGGCAGACTTTGTTTATGCCTCCAGATTTAGGACAGATCTTAACTCACAAATGTCCGTCGCAGTGTTTGGAAAAATGATTAAGTTGGTTACAATAATATCTGGGCATAGGTGTGAATATGATCAGTAATCTTCAAATGTGGCACTAGGTGGCGATGTGCCCCAGGAAACCATACTACTTTCCGAGGCTACTATTTTTAGCTATATAGACCCATATAGACGCGTCAAATGCTAAATTTCTGTGAAAATTTACGTTTTCGGCAAATGCTAAACTTCATCTGGTTAAAGTAAATCTGCGTTTTAATGTGAAGATCCAGTTAAAGTCACATATCGCCGTAATATCCAGTAACTGAAACTGAAGTAGCTACTCGGCGTTGTGCCACCTTTTATCGTTCGCCAAAACCTGCTTCAGTATTCAGGCAGCTCTAAGTATTTTAATAAAAGTGAAATTACACACTACAATAAGTGTAATAAAATAACCCAATGAACGTTTCTATGCCATTATTAAAGGCTCTTCCTATATTCACCAATTTCAAATATATTTGACCACCAATTTGGTGTTCAGTACAAGGTCTGTCTGCTGGAAAAATGTACACAATATTTGCCTAATAGTTTGTGGACACCTCTGTAAAAGAGAGAAAATCGTTAAGCTTGCCACACCCATTGCCAATACAGGTGTAGTTTAGCCAGTTACAGCAGCAATGAGTTGCAGCAAAATGAGTGGTTGTTATGAAGAGGTTAGTGACCTTCAGCTTTATTGGTACCTTCATTGGATGCCGTCTTTCCAACAAGCCAGCACACAGATGTCTCCCCTGTTAGAGTGCCCTAGTCAACCACAAGCAAAGTAACTGTGAACTGCTGCCATTAGTGGTTGGCCACACAAGCACAAGCAGAAAGGGGCCCGATCACTCAACATCAATACCCAACCTAAATGGCGGCAAATCCCCTCAGCAATGTTCCAGCATCAAATGAAAAGTCTTCCCAGAAGAGTAGAGCCTATTATAGCAACACTAGGTGAACCAACTTCATATTAATAGCTTTGGTTTTGGAACGAGACATTAGACAAGCTGGTGTCCTAATATTTTTGGCTAAATAATGTGAACATATTTAAATATAAATCTTTATATTCTTTACTGAGAAACCGGAATGTGTTGCGGGTAATAGACATTACAATGTAATACAGCTGTATACATACATTGTCAATGTATGTGATTTAATAATTCTTTTTAAGGCTACAGACAATGATACTCATACCCCATCAACCACCATGAGTAAATGACATAATTCAGGTCAGGCTGCCACTGTCCGTCTTCATTCTTATACAATTACAAACAGCGGAGCAATATATTTAACTATTTGCCTAACAATAATGTGACATACAATGTAGAGCTCTATTCACTTTTGGGAATGATATCTCGCAGCCCAAAAAATTACAGCTAGTCATTTTATTAAGTGACACAACTGCAGCCCTGTCCCAAGTTAACATCCTCTTGGGTCTATTCTGATAACTGCTGTAGCACCCAGTCTACTATGGTAAAGGTGTTTCCCAGGATAACATAACAATGTTGGCTATACTCATCCACCAAGCTTACCAAACTCGTACACTGGTGTAGAACAGGGGAAACGGGCAGCGACAGACTCAAGGTGAAGGAAGATTAGGTTCAGTTCAGTTTATTTTTTTTTGTGGTGCCCTTCCCAGCACAGGCACCCCGAAGCACTTCACATTCAGTATTGTGATACATAAAGCAAACATGAAACCATTAGCATTCATGCCGGCATTGCGGAGGGACTGAAAAGCAACTTATACAATTTCAAGAACTGGCATGAGAAAAGCCAGAAGACAATTCAGAGGCGGCTGATACAAGATAACAAAGGTGACAGATCATAAATAACCCCTGGAATTTCTAGGTCAAATGGCATGTGTGTGTGCCCCCCCGATTGGGACGAGGAACTATACAAAATTCAGAAGGAAGTCTGCGTTTTGTCTGAGCATAACAACAAGCAGTGAGGTGAACTTCCGGTCACACGTGAGAACAGCGGTTAAGGGTTAGGGTTAGGGTTAGAGCATGCTCAGAGCATGGAAACCGCGTGGGAGAGACGGCTGAAGTCAAGGCACCCGTGTGGCTGACTGTGTAGATTCACTCGGCAAACTGCTCCCAGGGACAGCAAAAAGAAACAAATGAGGCACAGGTTAGTTATCTGTGCCCATGTCCATGAGGTTATAGGTACCGATCCTCTGGCTGACTGAGTAAATGCATCACTGCCGGCTCCTCGATCAAGGCCCATAACCTCAACTCCTCCCGGCTTCCTTTTTGCTGGCTGTGCACAAAACCTGCTCTCATCTCTGTACATGCGTGTCTGTCTGTCATGGACGGCAACGTGGCGTCATGTGAAAACCAAAGAAATCCTACATACCTGTGCTTGCACAAATGGCAAATAAATAAAGCATCTTAATCAGTTTATTTATTTTCTTTCTGGAAATATAGGAAGACAGGAAAGGAAGAATGTCAGTTATCCAATGAACTTCATGGGAACGACTGGTTAAGAAAGCAAAACACAGTCTGTTTTCGACTGGGAGGGGCATTCTGCTGGGAGTGATTTTCTTCTGGGACTGAACCTATGGAGAGACTCTTGCGGTTCTTACTATCTTGGTAGTAGATCGGCAAGTGTGAGATGACTTTGGGTTTCATGTTTTACGAGCGATTCTTTTTATACCCAGTTGCAGACACACTCATCATTTTTAACATTCTTATATGAATGTGGCCACATTTATAACCCGTTTTATGTGTTTTGCGTGTGTTTGTGGCTACAAACATTCGTGGCCATCTGCAGATCGTTCCACCACCAAAGGAAAGCAGGCACAGACTGTGAGAAGATTTCAGCATGTTCCAGTAGCTTGGGGTGATCCAGGAAGGGTTTGGAAGCTTCTTGTGGGCAGCGGTAGGATCTAAAAATGCACAGCCGTGCGCTCCTCCGCGAACCAGGTTCCGGGCCCCGGCACTCTGCACCGTGGGAACCTGGAATCACGATTTGCGATGCATGTTCTCTCTGTGCTGACAGAGGGTCATTGCGAAGTCTCTGATTGGCTGACCCGGCAATTCCTGCACTTTTAAAATGCCTTGTTGATTATTAGAGATTCCAGCAGAGATGAGGGCGCGGTCTTGAATGAGTTCCCACTGCCCTGAATCGCAGACTGTAATTAAGAAGAGCGGGCCAGCTTGGCCCTATTCTGACCCTCCTGGGGGGAGCGGGGGGGTATGTCAGATGGGACCCTTTTTCATATCGGAAGGCGACAGCACCCAACCATGCTGGTGGATCTGGAAGGGAGGACATCTTGATGGATATTTGGGATTATCCTCTATGTATTCCCACAGCATGTCTGAAAGTTCTTTTACTTGGGATTAAACATTCCCACAGTGTATTTTAAACCCCATTCATTAGCGGCACCAACCAGGGACTTCTGTGGTCACATCCCTCACTTTCCCATCTCATTGGCTGACTAAAGATTTCTGTTGCTCTTTTGTTTACATGTGTGCGTTTGCTGTCCTGTTTGTGCATGTTAAGTAACTTACAGTAAGTCCTCACGGCATCATTCAGAAAGCTGTCTAGAATGGCTGAGGTTGACCAATCGGTCCCCGATCTTTCCTCTTTTGGCCGCGATTGGCTGTAAAGCAAGGAGGCCCTACCCCTGAGCAAAGAGTTTCTGCTCATTAACATTGGATCAACATTCGATGTTGGACTGGGTTGAAGAGAGGTGACAAAAAGGAATTATCGATTCAGTGGGTACCGTGAAATGGTCTGCCTGAAATAACCATCTCAAGATAGCGAAATCCTTTTCCTCCAGAGGCGGACTATGAAGGCTGCTGATGGACAGATTGATGGGTTGTGTGAAGCCTGACAGCTAAGATGGCCAACGGCGAGATTTTCCTCTTTCCTCAGCACCGGCTGCCTGCCTCCACCCTCAGCACTTTCTTGCTGTTTTTTTTGCCTTTCAGATGAGCGCCTAAAACTTTCCCCCAAAGTCATCTCTCAGGCTGTTGGCTCGGATGCAAGCTTTGCTTTTAAGTTGGTTTCAAAGACGGTTCCGTTGCAACTCAAAAAGAATTACCCAAGGAAACAGTAAAATATGAATCCCCAGCTCTCACATTACATAGCATAAGTGACTTGGTTTACGTGCACTTTGTACAGCAAAAGCAAGAAGCACAGTACAAAGCCAGTTCTGAAAAACTGTTGCCAGTGTCTCAAACATCGTATTAAGCTTGTTAGTACCAGTGTGCTGAAGAAAATGAAGTTTCCCCAAAATGCAAAGTGGGGTTACCTCTGCAGGACCCAGGAGCAAGGTCTTACACTGGAATTGATTCACCACCAGCTGTATAAATGGGGAAACTGACCAGCTGTACAGTTAGTCTGGACAAAAATGTAAACAGAACGTTAGCTCAAAATATCCACTGTGCAATAATAAACATGAAATAATGTGCATTTCTTTTTAATGTGTAAACAGGGTACTTTTTTCCTCTAACAGCTTGCAGTCTGGTTGTGAATGCAGAGGATAGCAAATGATGCCATATAGTCCCCTGGCTTCCTATGTGGTTGTGGACCCATGTGTGTCATTGTGTGTCCTGCACAGCCTCCATCTTTGCTGAGGCCCTGGCCCCCAGGTCACAGACCTTGGCTCAGGGGTCTCTGTCTCTGGATCCCCCACCCCCTTCACTGTGATAATCCCCGTCCTGCATGTGGGGGCTCCTGCTTTCATATGGCTTTCATTCCATCCCTCTGAGGTCCCCAGTGAGGCCACGTGGGGTCAGGCCCGGATCAGCTTCCAGCTGCAATCCCACCGGACTCCAGGAGGTGCTGGGCTTTACGTTGAGACTTCCGGGTCGCTGCTGACACTCATTCCAGCTCATTCGATTAACAGACCTCGTTAAAAGCAAATTGTCTCTATTCAGCATAACACATTTCACAGGCTGTAAGTGCTTGGCGATGTGATGTAATAACTGGGCACATGCAGGAACAGAAACCAGGCCCTCCAGGAATTACAGCAATCCGTCTATCAATCTTCTGTACCACATATCCTATGAAGGGTTCCTCCAGGAATTCTGAAGTCTAAAATCTATCCTGGGGTTGGCCACATGGGGGCAGTCTGCTGTCTCCCACTATGGTTCCCTGCCCCCTCTTTGATGGATGCCACTTCCCTCCGCTTTCAGGTGCACTCTGGGGCGCCAGGGACACGTTGCCTATTGGGAAATGGTGCTTCCAGACTATTGCCGCGCACCAACCTCTTTGTCAGCATGGACGGCCCAGCTTCAGCGCTGACCCCCCCCCCCTTTCTGTGCTGCGGTGCACATCATCACTCTAGTGAAGCACGCGGCTGCAGCTCTGAAGCACCACGCTCATCTCTTGAGTTTTAAGAGGTGTCAGTTTTTCAGGCCTCCTCTGAAATACCAATGAAACTTCGGCAGAGAAAGTATTAGACCCCGCAAAGCATTTTGGGCTGCTGTTTACCGCATCCCACCTCTTGGGGGGGGGGGGGGGGATTAACAGCCACACGGAGTGCGATTCTCTTCGACGGGTGATGTACTGCCATTTTCAGGAGTGCTCATGTCGTGCCTCGGCCAAGCCGCCCATCTACTTTCATTTCATCTTTCTGCAGTGGTTTGTGGGGGCGGGGGCACGGCGAGTCTGGATGCTGTCCCAGGAAGCGAGCGACATGGGGCGGGAGGTAGGGTGCTTCCTGGGTGCCAGGCACTGCATCCCACAGTCCACCACACTGACAGCCGGCGAAAACACTAACTTAAAAACCGAGTGAAAGAAACGGAATAAAAATGCAGTCATACGAAAATGCGCAAAGCACACAGGCATTAAGAACAATGCAAAATTAATTAAACCGCAAACCTTTAAATTAATTCAAATATGTGTGTAAAAAAAACATAATTTACGTGAGAAACATTAAGAAAAAGTCTTAACCGTGTTTAGCTGTGCGTAGATCTGGGATACAAGGCTGGTTATTAGTATAGTAAACAAGTACAGGTAACACACACTTCATATGAATGTTGCTGAAAAAAATCAATTAAAAGCCACACACAGAAATGTCCCCTTGTACCAATCAAGGGCCATGTAGCAGAAGCCAAACAAAGTAATGTCCCCTTCAGCCAATCATGGGCCATGTAGCAGTTTCGTTTGAATGTGGTGTTATCTCAATTCTTGTCTATGTGACCAGAATGCTTGGCTATCATGTTCACATTGCCATTTAGCTGACACCCTCTACCTATACTAGCTGAACGAGAAGGAAATTATCCTGAGGCAAGTGAGATTAAGTACCCTCTTGATGGCCCAACAGCAAGCACATCCTAGGATTTGCAAAGCCACAGCCTATTAATTTTCATGCATCGGATCACGTCGAAGCCCACATCGCTCAGAAGTACTCTGGCATGGGTGTAACCTGCTTCATTATATCTCCAGTGTTAAAGACAGAGGATCAGAAACATGTTTTTCAAACCCTTTTTTGCCTACACTGGTTCACCAGTCCAGCCAAGGGAGAGCTGGTGAACCTTGGTGGTAGGAGGGTGGGACATGGGAGGTGTAGTGACACTGTGGGCTGGGACCTGTGGGTGGGGGGGTCCCCGGACACAGCTGCAGGCCATCAGAAGACGCTTGCTGCGGGCGCGGGCCATCTGTGCCCCTGTCCGGGTCCCGGGGGCCTGAGCGGGGCTCGCAGTGGGACTGGGCTTCAGGGCACGACCGTGGCCTGGACATTGGCGAGGAGTGCCCCGGCGGGTCAGGCACTGAAGGCCCAGAACGTTCTGGAAGGCCCTCTTGAACTCCTTACTGGAGCAAGGGTAGATGATGGGATTGATGCAGCTGTTAAAGTAGCCCAGCCAGAAGGTCACCTTGAACACAGTTTCTGAGGGTCTGTGGGCTGGGAAAATGGAGCCTGTACGACAGATAAAAGGATGGATAATTAGCAGCAGGCACAGACAGAGGAACATTAGCATCTACAGTATCTGCGTGTTACAGAGTGTATTACTTTACATCACCATACTATATATATATAGTACACTGAAAAAATCTTAGGCAGTCAGAACTATTTATCTGGGTAGGAAGTACATATTTGGTGAGAAAAAAATTCACATTAACTTGATGAATAGCGCTTTGGTTCATAAACTTCTCCTCAGGGGCATCTCGGCCGTTCCGTGTATCCATTACATTTCAATACCAGCACACAATTAATGAACTTATTTAGTTAATTCAATGAATTATTGCTAAGCCAAATAAGGTTGGATCAAACGCTGGGTGTATATTGGATGGTCGCTACAAATACTGGGGTGTCTTTAGGAGAAATGGTGAAGCTGATGCACTTATACAGGCATAGTATAGTTTTGCATCAACATGAAGATCATTTAAACCCATTTTCTTGATTTTATTGATGAAACATCAATATCTGATAAGGTTGACATACACCTCCAGTCAAACGTTTTTGCACACACTGAGATTTTCTACATTTGCATGTTACTCACTTAACATTACAGTAAGTTCATCGTTTGAGTACCTTTATTAGCAAGAAAATGTCATATCTTTGATTCATCAAAGTAACCTCCTCTAGCAGTTATAACAGTAGAGAAAATTCAAGCCATTCATTCTACAAGGGACATTAAGTACTGCTCTGTTTCATGGAATGCATTTAGAGTTCTATGACTATGACGATGAAAGGGGGTCAAACACCTTAGTATGGTTTTCCTAATAATCCTTTAGATGAGTGTATGTAACAATACATTTTGGGCAGTCAAATGGCTAACAACGCTAAGCCAACTAGCCCATTCTCACATGCATCTCCCTGTATCACTCTCCCTCCTAGAGTGATTATCCTATTCCGACATACCTCCGTCACGATATAAAATCGTTCTGCCTGGGACTGGCGTTCAGTCTGGGACTGTCCGTAATTTATTTTAGTGCTATCTTAGACATGAATTCAACTTGTAGAGGTTCTGATAGCAAGGGGACATAGTGTGTCAGTGAAGATCCAGCTTCATTTAAATTTAGCTGCCATCTAACCTCCTCTGTCTGGCGTGGAAAGGTAATTAAATGGGCCAAAATCACAGGTGGCCCTCGAGCGATTGTATCGTGCTCTGTCTGTGGACCAGGAACGAGCACCACACAGGATATTTTACTGTGACGACAGGAATCCGACTTGCAGAGGCGTTTGAGAGACAAAAAGGACATGATAAATAAAACAGGATTGAGAAAAAGAGTTTGTATTATTGCAACATATTTCTGATAAAATCATATTAATTTCCCTCTTCGGGTCGATCTTATGCAGTGGCCTGCATTATGTAAACAGGGAACCAAATCAGCTATATTCACACTCCAGTAAATTTGTAGAAAAGATACAGTCCGCATTAATAAAACATAAATATGAGTAATAACAGAAAAGGAGCAGGATTCTCAGGAAAGTGACGGCATTTCTGAGTAGACCCTAAACGGCACTTAAGAGCGGGAGAACCGTCACCCCTCCCCTCCCGTGGACCAGTCCTCCCTCCCGCCGTGACGGATGGACCTGCCGGCTGGACCGGCCGATGTCCTGCGGGACGCGGGGGGTTGGGGCCAGAGCTGCAATGGGGAGAAGCCAGTTTGTCTTTGTCGTGCTGATATCAAGTAGCTGTCAAGGTGGAGAATATTAACCGGTGGGGGGTTGAACATCTAGGCATCTCTGCAGGCTTCTCACTGACACTGATGGCTGACAAGAAAAAGCTCACCCTCCTACAGTGGCATGTATGCAGTAAACTTTAGCAATGGAATAGAACTTGTGGTTTCCCATCTAACTCAATACTCATGCTGATCTGAGTGCTAAGAACAGCCATGGATCTCCGACAGGTTGGGGCTCTTCTCCCCCTGCCCATTCCCGTTATGGAGTCATTTACTCCACTGCCCCCACTTTGCCCCCCCCCAGTCCTGGAAGAGACCATCCTCTCAATCAGTCACTCAGCTGTCATGACAGGGAATGCCGCTTTGTGTGTTGTGGTGTTTCTTTGGTGCTTCTGAGGGGGCAATTAAAAGGTTTGAGTTGTTTATGAGGTGTTGTGTGGGGGGGTTCCATTCCTACTGAAATGTACGGAGATGAAAACTTTAAATAAGTCAAAAAGCCTATTTCACGACATCCTTCCACACAGCTTCCCATCCCAAGGACAGGAGACAATAATGACCAGGAGCTTGTTAGCGCCTCGCCGACCGCCCGCTCACGATGACCACCCGCTAATGCCAGCCACCCGCTCACGCCGACCGCCCGCTCACGATGACCA
>JAABNY020000039.1:9917154-9931824 GCA_015164015.2 Brevimyrus niger
CACCGCACGCACACACACACACACACACACACACACACACACACACACACACACACACACACACACACACACACACAAATGAGAGGCTGCAAAGGACATGGGCTGTCTACTTATATACTTACTGTAGCAGCCAAATATCACAAATGACGCATGAATGACTCAGTACAGACATCCCAGCCCTCCCGGAAGTTCCGGGAATCTCCTGCAAACTGACAGCAGCTCCCTGAGACCCGCGAATGATGCGCAATGTCCCGGAAATCTGTCCTTCTGCTATTCAGCGGCGGCACAATTAGCCGACACAGAGTTTTAGCCCCAGTCAGCATTAGGCTTGGGCGGCATCTAATCTTTAATGTCATCATACCATCCATATATTTTACTGTGGTTACAGCATTCTGTTTTTTAACAAAAATGCAATGTAATTCTGGCATTTCACAAAGTACAGGGGGGTGGGGTGCTGTTTTTAAACCCCCCCCCGGTTATCAGCATCCCTGCCTAAGCTAGGATGTCTGCAGTGATACAAATAAAATTCAGGTTTTCTCTGAGTATTTTGACAGTAACAGTTAAGAGTCGGTAACCCTACAGAGGCTTAATCGGTATTTACGACCCGAGCAGCGGAGCAGACAAGGCCTCGGCCTGCAAACGGCGGCGCTCAGCGTGGCAGGAGAGACTCACCGATGGGCAGCACCAGGAAGAAGGGCAGCCAACAGAGGACAAAGCAGCCCACCACGATGCCCAGCGTCTTGGCGGCCTTCTTTTCGCGGGAGAACTTGAGGAGGCGCAGGGTGAAGTGCGTACGGCTTCGCATAGCCTCGTCGTCGCTGGCGCACGCGGCGGCGTTGCCGCGGTGCATGCGGAGGGTGACGCCGTCGGGGTCAGAGCCGGCGGCCTTGCGTCCGTCCTTGAGGCCGCGCGTCTCGCGCCGAGCCACCACGTAGACGCGGCAGTACATGGCCAGCGTGATGGCCAGCGGCAGGTAGAAGGAGCCTACGGCCGAAAAAACGGCGTAGGCCGGCTCCTGCGTGATCCGGCACACGGACTCGTCTGGCGGCGCCGGCTCCCTCCAGCCCAGGAGCGGCCCCACGGAGATGGTGATGGACAGGGCCCAGAGCACGGCCAGCGCCAAGAGGCCGCGCCGGCGCGTCACGATCGAGGGGTAGCGCAGCGGGTAGCTGACACCGATGTAACGGTCCACGGAGATGACGCACAGGCTCATGATGGAGGCGGTGCAGCAGAGCACGTCCACCGCAGCCCAGACGCTGCAGAGCGGCCGCCCGAACACCCAGCGACCCAGCACCTCGAACGTGGCCGAGAAGGGCAGCACGGCCGCGCTGAGCAGCAGGTCGGCCACCGCCAGGTTGGCGATGAAATAGTGCGTGACCGTGCGTAGGTGCCGGTGGCAGGCCACCGACAGGATCACCAGCGTGTTCCCCAGGACCCCGAACACCACGAAGACCACCAGCACCAGGCCCAGCAGGACCGCCTTGGCCACGTTGAGCTCCGGCCCCAGGCTGTGGGAGCACCCAGAGCAGTTGGGCGGTAGGAAAGCTGCGGTCTCGTTCCCCCCAGGCGGGGGTATCTGGCCGGGGTACTCTGCCATTCTTGGAGGAGGCAGGGGTGCTATGACATCTGCACGAGGTTCCTCATAATGGAACACACCTGGCTTTTTCCTCAAGGGGACGCAGGAGCAGACGGAACATCGGTGCGTCGTCAGTGCATTGCTGAAGGTCAGTGACACTCGAGGCTCTGCGACGTTGGTAATTGCTGATGCTCGAGATTAGAGTAGGCAGCTACAAATTGATGGAGCGTATCAATACCATAAATAGAACGTCACAGTCGCTTATAAAACGCAAAGAACATCCTTGGAGATCAGTTTCCTGGTGAGTTCCAGAAATGCTCTGAGATGGATCGACATGTATTTACCCTTCTAGCTCCCCCCATCTCCCACTAAGCTCACATTGACAGTCCTTTGACGATTCTGCCCCCCCCATACATGTCTAGGAGTGATATGTTTTAGACTAATAGAGTTTGGCCCTTCACTTCCTCCTCATTGGATTTTCTTGCAACACTGCACGCACAGTTAGCCCGCACTGCCATATCGCATTTAGTTTGACTTCAGGGGACACTGGACAAAAGCTCGCTCCCATTCAGCATTATAAAAAACACACACACACACACACACACACACAAAATCCATAAAATGATGCTGAGAACGCCGGGTGGAATCTGGCCAGGGGGGTGGGGAGGTATTTTTGCTGAAAGGGTTTGTCCATCTCGCTGGTCACCTGCCTGAATGCAGGAACGACTCCAAACTCCTGACTGTGAAACCCTGAAAAACAGAGAAGGAGACCCCAATGAAGTCCTCACCTCACGAGCCATGACAGCAAGCAGAAGAGCGGCACCTCAACCTCAGCAGAATCTAGCGGAAGCTAAATCGAGTGGTCTTCAGCGCAATGATGTCATGAGCTCTATCCGTCACATGACGAAATGCACAGATGACGCCCAAATCCGAACCGACCAAAATAGCGGGGGTTTATCTAGCGGTGGTCCAGGTGTGGCGTTGCAGTGGAACCTTTCATCTTGGCTCCCAGGACGCCATGTTTCTGCACATCCGTAGCCCTGCTGCTGACTCTGATGTTCAGGTAAATATACAGCCTCCCATCTCACGACTGCAGTGAATCGCCTTCCTCCACAACCTCGCTCCATTTTGCATCGAGGAAAAAAAATCACTTTCTTTGACAGGAAAATTTGACCTGGAATCTCTGATTACATTGCGGGGGTCATCAGCTGGCGCCCTGCTAGAATTATTCTTGTGATCCACAGTCTATGGTACATGAATGGATAAATAATGAATAAAACCACGTTTGACTGAAACTTACCTGAGGTATTACTCAAAAATCTATTTTTATGTATTGCATTTGACATTTTAGTTCTAGATGTACAATGACTACTGCAGTGGGTCGGCCCCCGTTCTGGGTTGTTTCCTGCCTCATACCCGTAGCTTCCGGGATAGTCTCCGGAACCCCCGTGACCCAAAAAGGATAAGCGGTTTGGAAAATGGATGGATGGATGGAGGGATGTACAATGACTTTCATTTCATTCTGCATATAAAGAGAGCCCCTGAGTTTGTCTTTATGTTGAATTTGTTGTCAGAAAGATAACTCCCAATATATTCATAATAATTCTACAGTAATAAAAATAACTACAGTACATATAGTACTGTACTGCATCTCGAGCCAACAAACTGCTGAAGCCACACCTGAGAGTCACAAAGTTGTCATTACGAACCTAAATTTCTAATATAATAGGCTTTATGGCAGTCTATTCGTAAGTACAGTATGAGTTATCCGTAAATACGGGTTGTCCGTAAGTCAGATGTTCTTAACCAGGAGACTGTCTGTAAGGAATATAATACATGCTTCTAAACACAACATTTAATCTCCCCCTAGCAAACAGACATGGTTTGAAGTTTAATCTCTGTCCTTCTAAAACCACAGCATTTCAGGACTTAATTTAACAGAAAAGTTTTCTTCACTACTAATGAGTGATGTGGAACATCACCGTGCCCATATGCAGCAATAAGCAACAACAAACTAATCAGTACTGAAGTAGCTCTATTAATAGGATTCAAACATGCATCAGCTAAACTTATCTTTTGGCTATTCAAGCATTCAGAAATTTAATTATACATGGACTTCCAGGCTCAGGTAAAACGTGTGTCAGCAGCTTAAAGCTTATTGTGAGAAGAGTAAATAACAAAACAAAGAACATTAAAAACAAGCTGTGGTCGCTACTGATACTGGTATTTATTAATAAAGCAAAACACATTACACATTATCAGTGGCTTCTAATTATTAGCGAGGGAACAGCTTAAACATCATAGTGTAGTCAAAAAGGAATGAAAAAAGTTTCTTTTTGTTATCGAATGATTTCAAGGTTCCAAAATGGTTTGGACTTTTTTCATTTAATAAAGTATGACATTAGGTAGGTAGATATTACCAAATAAGGTAGTTATACATATTGATCCATCTGGATCCTGGCAGCATATGGCAGGGAAACGCCCCGGACGGATGCCAGTCTGGAGATACCAGCTCACCAATCTTATATTGCCCAGATATAGGTATATAAGAACTAAAGGAATCACAGACTTCCACAGTTGATATGGGAGACATTCGTCACGACACAGCAAAGGCCTGGATGCTTCCTTAATTTTTTTCTTTTCTTTTTCTTGGGGGGGTGGCGCAACTATAAAAAAAATCTCAGGTAGAACTGGCTGGAATATATATGTGAAGTCAAATGGTATAGCCCAATACAACCAAACAAAATGGTATAGCCCGATACAACCAAACAAAATGGTATAGCCCGATACAACCAAACAAAATGGTATGGCCCAATGCAACCAAACAACAAGCTGACTCAAAGCCATAATTAATCCCAAAGAAATACCAAATAAATACCAATATGCATTCAAAGGGCAGACTAATTTCTGCTTATTTTGTTTGGGTTTAGTACTATGCTATAGCAGTTTATGTTAATTAAATCCAGGTGAATTGAATTTTACCTGCATGTTGAAGCTAAATAAACCATAAAAAATGAAAATGGTCAAAGAATACGTATTTTAGCCTCCATATGTAAATTACGTCAAGGAAGATTTTACTTTTAATGTTTCTATCACACACTATGGATAATTTGGAGATGCTATTTAGCATAACCACAGATCTTCAACCTGGGAGTGGAACCCACAGGAAATCCATGCAACACAGAGAACATGCAGAGAACATGCAGAGAACATGCAGAGAACATGCAGAGAACATGCAGAGAACATGCAGAGATATAGAGCTGAAGTAGCATTCAAAGCCCCCAGCGCTGGATGGGAACCGTCAAATCCATCGCTGTGTGAACTGGTGTAAACCCGCATGCCATGCAGCTCGTCTACACGTGTGACATTCCCTATTTGTGAGCTGCCAATCAATACTGAAATGCAGCCGGCTCCCGGGGGACTAAATCCTAATCCCCCTGTGCCACATAGAAAAAGGGGATGCAGGCTCCTTAATCCCACCAACATCAAGCCAAGATAACCTGCCTTCCACTCCTCCACAAGCGGAACCCGGCACGATTCCAAAGGGAATCCTGAAGCTTTGGTCAGTTATTTCTAATTCAATCTAAATCAATTGGTAACGACGCTAGAGTCTCTGAGCTCAGAGTCATTGATCTGACCACACAATCAGCGATGGGGGTGGAGATGGGGGGGGCAGGGGGGACTCAGTGACGCAAAGGTAAACCAGTGTGGGAAGATAATAGAGAAAGCAAAACAGGCATAGACTGTAAGGAAGGAAGGGCAGTGAAGTCGAGACAGGGATGAGTAGTGGGCAGTGATGGCACTAGGGATATTGAGAGAGTGAGAGTATTAGAAGGTGGTGAAGCTATGATGTGGTGAGAGCAGAGAAGGAGGAGTCAGAGAGAGGCGGAGCCTAAAATTGCAGAAGCACATAGAGGACAGTGAAGGACAGTGAGGGTGCAGAGGGCGCAGAAAGGGAGTGAGGGTACAGAAAACAATAAAGGACAGTGAGGCAGTGAGGGCTGAGAAAGGCATGCAGTGAGGGTACAGAGAACAGTGAAGGAGAGTGAAGGTACAGAGGGCTCAGAAAGGCAGTGAGGGTACATAAGACTGTGAAGGACAGTGCAGCTGTGAGGAATCAGAGGGGCAGTGATGGTACAGAGGGCATTGAAGGACAGTGCAGCTGGGAGGGCTCAGAACGTCAGTGAGGATACAGAGGACAATGAAGGACAGTGTGACTTAAAGGGTTGAGGAAAGCAGTGAGGATGCAGAGGACAGTGAAAGACATTGCAGCTCTGAGTGGTCAGAAAGGCAGTGAGGGTACAGAGGACAGTGAAGGGCACTGCGGCTGTCAGGGTTCAGAATGGCAGCAACAATACAAAGGACAGTGAGTGAAGGGTGGGTAAGCTCTCCTAACAAAAAACTATTGACAAATAAAAATGTTACAGTGTTACAAACTGCAGTGCTCTGCAGAAGGTGGGGTTCGCCCTGTAGGGGGGCTAGAGAAAATATGGCATTAGGCCGCGAAGAGACATGCTTCTGCAGAAAATGCTACATCCACCAGTTAAAAAGTGCTTTGAATCGTCACCTGTCACTTTGGGCCCAGGACATAAATACTGTGTTACCTTCTTAAATCCTGCAGACACCTTGACCCAGACATACAC
This sequence comes from Brevimyrus niger, assembly GCA_015164015.2. NCBI lineage: Eukaryota > Metazoa > Chordata > Actinopteri > Osteoglossiformes > Mormyridae > Brevimyrus > Brevimyrus niger. The sequence goes on from JAABNY020000039.1 coordinate 9,923,374, forward strand.
CCATGCTAGACTAAAACCACAGTTTTAACATGCTGTACTGTTGATATTGCGGTATAAATAAACACTGATTAACTGAATGTATTTTTTTATATTCTTTTTTGGTTTTAGGTTTCCAAAGTGTAGTGGTGATCACATTCGCCTTACACATGAAAGGTTGGCAGCTCCAGACTGAGGGAGAAAGATGCATGAAGTCAGCCCCCAGTATCCATGGATTCAATCAATTTCAGCTCAGGGAAAAAAAAAGCCGGAAAGTTCCAAAAAGCTAATTCTGAGTTTGCTACATGCCGAACACTATCTTAAATTAGGTAATGTGTAGGGATAGCTTACATCTATAAATGAAAATGTAGACTTCTTCTTTTAATATAATTCTCTAAGTTTAAACAGTTTAGTATAACTATTTACCCATGTTGCATGTGCATTGTATTAGGAATTATAAGTCATCTAGAGATGATGTAAAATACACAGAAGGACATGTCCAGGTTATATGGGAATACTTTGTTGTTTTGTATAAGGGACTTTAAGAATCTGTGGATTTTGGTACCCGTAGTTGGTTCCAGAACCAATTTCCCGCAGATGCCGCGGGACCACTTTGTATGACTCACCAGATCAGGACTGTTCCCGTGATCAGAAGGTTGCTAGTTCAAATCCCATAACAAGGGGGACAGTGATGTTACTGTTAGGCCCTTGAGCAAAGTGCTTAACCCCAATTGCTCCAGGGTCCAATTGGCGCTGCTTTCACAATTCCGTGTTGCCTTGAATATTAGCATCTAGTGAATAAGTAGACTACAGAAAGCATTCATGTTTATCTATATCAGTAAATAACACTCAAAAATGAAAAAGGAGTGTATAGGGGAAAGAAAAATAAATAAATAAATAAATATATATATATGCAAGTACTTCGGCATATATATAAGAATTTTTTTTATTCAAACACTGGAAAACATCATTATGAAAATAAATGCATAATCATCCATTGTTTTCAGCTGCAAATATATAATTATTTTCACGTCCTTATAAATATATTATCATGTAGCACAACCCAGATGACCGTGGACTTTTGACGAGATGAAAGGCAGCGCTAGCGGCTAAGAAATCGCTACTGTTTGTGTGGGTTATTAACAAAACCCACAGCCCTGAAGTTCCAACGAGCAGAATAACACTCTGCGGGTCATGACATGGTGCATTGCTATCAAAGAGAGATTCTCACATTTTCTCTCTATTGTGTCCCCCCCCCCCTGGAAGTTGATACAGCAGAACCAATGACCATCACCTTCCCCAACAGACAAGGGTGCTTGTCCTCCCAGGTTTAGCTGCTGAGCTCCGGAATAAATTGTGATGTGTGGGCATAGTAGGTAAGGAACACTCAGGACCCACAGGGAAGTCGGATGAGTACTGCTGAATGTAAGATGACTAATAGGTACTGTCTGAATTGTATAAACACCACATTTAACTCCATCACCAGTTTCAGCATCAAAAGCCAAGGACCACTAGATCTTCAAAGCAGTGTTATGGAAAAGTCGACAAAGAACTTCAGGAAGAGGGACATGAGTCTTCCTCCATCGTAAATGCGAGTCTTCCTCCATCGTAAATGTGATGTGTAATGAAACACAGCGTATCTATTTGAAAATGTTCAGAAGGCATTTTCATTCCTTAAGACCACTCTGGAGAGCACCCTCTAAGCACAAATGAAAGGTTTGAATTTTATATCCCTGTGTATCTGAAGGGGTCAATTGCTCTTGTCATTGCAGAATCACACATAATTCTAGGAAACCATATCCTGTAACTTTGACTAATCTAACAGAGAAGTATGAAAAATGTTACCACCCAATGGTCATATTTGTCATCCGAATCCATCAACAGATTTCTGACTACCTAGCTAAGATCAATCTAATGCAGTGTTTTTCCCAACCTAGTCATCGGGGACTCCCCAGACCAGGGTTTGGGACGCACTGATCTAGCACAATCTAATTTGATAGCTTTCAATGCGCAAACCTTTCATTTCCTACATCCTAAATTCCACTATCATTCAGCTATGCAAGTAAACTACTGCCTTCAATCAAGTCACACGGTCACACAGTCAGCAGGTCATGGTCACTCATCCAGGGGGAACTGAGCTTACACTGCAGCCCTCACTACATACAGACAACATCCATCCAGCAATTCCGTGTTTAAGGCACACGGTCGTGAGGGTAATAAATCACGGCTGTGACACTGAGCTGTCATAAAGGACAGCCCAGAGCGTGTTTTCACAAAGGTGCACAGAATGTAGTTGGTGCTACAGTGAAGCAAAACTCTCTCCCAGCACCACTGTGTGGAATACTGCACCAGGAGGGGAAAACCGGGTCTCTGCTTGCATTTTTGCTCCACTGCCATGGCGCTCGGATTTAGTGTATGACTACAGGCGCAATTTATATCTATCTCTCCTACAATCTCAAACTCATTTGGAAAGGTTTCCACTCTTTGTCAAGTTAGGGCACCAGATCTTAGAGGAGACAAGATAGGTCATTAATAGTCTCTGCCCTAATGACCACGGTGTGAAGAAAAGGCCCACTTTTAATGGAATCCACCCAGCAGAGTAGAGTTGGGGGGGTCACAAAAGAAGGTGATAAGAACTTAGGCATGTGTTTGAAGAAATATTAAAGACAGGGGTTATAGCAATGGAGGGAAATGGGAAATTCTAAACATGCATGGTCAACTAGGGAAAACCTCTGATCTGCATTCTCCATATTACAAGCAGTCTCATGACTTTTCTGGGGACCAGGATTCTTATCCACAACTGAGTAGAAAGGAAGATTCTGGTCACTCAGTTTTGACAACAAAGAGCACTTATGCTTGCCAACTGATTGGCTCTCTTGAACTTCATGCTACTGAAGTTCGACACAAGCATTATGAAAGGTTATTTAGGTTTGGCTGAGAATAATCATCAATTATGTCATTTTCCTGATCCTGAAGTCCCTTCAACTCGAATTAAGAAACCGCTTACTTTGTGCATCTCATCAGAATGATAATCTGCTACCAGCTCAATTAATTGAGGCCTTGCATCTTAACATGCCACGGATGGGCTGAGAAGAATGAATTCTGCCTTCCCAGGTCTTTTCAGACAGCCCTATGGCAACTAAAACCATTCATCATCCCAAACTCATGGTAACAAAGTCATCTAGTCATCGTTTCCCTACTAACAACTTACATTTAACAGGATTCCCACGCCTAATGCTTGGAGGACACCAACAAACATATAAATGCATTCAAGGCTCAAAATGCATTAAACATTTGAATCACAAGAATATTGTTTAAGGCCTGAATCGTCTAAACAATTTGTTATGTATTTGTGTTTATTTCTCATAAGTATCTCTCTTCCAAGCTAGGAACTAAACTGTCAAATAGTGTCACTTTGTCCATGTTTCTGTTATTGATGATCTATAACAAATTGAATAGAGAATTTCTGTATTTATTTGATGTATTTAAACCATATTTCAACTGGACTGAGTTTGCAACGGTCTTCAAAAAAGGCAGATTCGTTAAAAAATGAAATTATATATAACAATATTTCAATACAGTACAAACAGTTTCCACAGAACTCTATTGATTTTTGGTCCCAAGGTCTAAAACGCTCAACCACTAGAAACCCTGTACTTTAAATCATGATTGTGGTTGGGGTTATTCAATCAGCATCTGCTGTACCAAGTCCAAAAAGTGAGGAACTCGCCACGGTTTCTCCACAATGGTAAATGCACCTTAAAATACTGTCTTTTAAGCTAGGAACTTGTGTGACTTGTTACAGTGAGTCTAAAAGCTTGGTGATACATGTGAAATATAAACTAAGTTGACAAAATACACCTCAGAAATAACCTCCTGGCGTTCACAGTCGAGTGACTGGTAGACTGGCCCATAATGCATCATGCTGTTCCACGGTCTCTCAGCTCAGCTAAAATGTATGTTATATTACACAATATATTATTTAACAGTATATATACTGTATATTACATTGCTGCTGTTGGGTAACACAGAACATTATAATGACGTACTTAGACTGAAGTTTCTGTTAGCTGGCATTAGTGATTAAACCAGGTTTACTGAAATGGCATTAATTGACCTAAGGAGGTGACATCTACATTTCTGAATTATTTCAAATTCAAATTAATGGGATAACAGTAACCTTTATTTTTCAGACACCTTTTGCTGCTTAGAAACCAGAAATCCCAAGAGGCTAAATGTATGCAGTGACAGTTAGAAGGGCAGTTACAGCGTCTGCCAGTGACGATAATTCCCTGCGTCACATGACTGCACCGGCAATGACATCATAATGTCACCTTTTGCTATGTGCAATTCCACTGGCAATGAGGATCAATCTGGATTTAATTTTTAATTTTTTCATTTATTTATTAAGCATATCAAAGAAAATAAGACATATCTTGTGCATTTTTCAGCATGCAGTTGGATTTATTAAATATCTTGGGAGTTTGTTATAATAAGGAGCAATTAAAATATATCTTCATGTCTAACTGAATGTCATTTAACATCAATCGTCCACCTTCCGCTTGAAAAAAATTTGGTTCACGGACATCTGCTCAGGTTTCCAAGCATTTTCATCTAAAAATCTATAATTAACTTATAATGTTGTTTACTGGCTGTGACCAAATGAATGGCGCTTTTAATAGCACGCTTTCCGCTGCAGTCTCGGGTCTCCCCCGTGCTTTATCACCAAATGTCACTTGATTGAACGAGATCATTCTTTCGGGTGATAGTGTTGGCTTTAACACAACAGGCTGCAGCTATGAAGATCATATCTGTTTTACGAAAATAAAAAATAAAAACAACAACACAAGGCGTGTATATGCCTTGGACATCTTCATTAGTAAAACCCCGGGCATTTTACAATCAACAGCTATAGAAAAGTTAATGAACCGGAAAACACGAAAATGAAAAATACAGTCGCGAGTTCTGTCCCAGAATAACAATGATATTCAAAGCGTGACCGACAACAAAAACTATAAAATCTACACACCGCCGTGTATAAGCATATATACATATATGTTTACTGATAATAATAATAATAAGCCCATTATTATTATTATTATGAGACGATGTGTTACTATTTTTGCATTAAAAAAACATATGCTTGTTTATGTATGAGCATATCTATGCATTTATGGGTATGTTACCACATGTATCACACGCGAAGGAATTTGTTTGCAAACCTCCCTGCAAGATATGCAGCGGATTGAAAATATCGTCAGGACAATTTACATGGACACTGACAAAGCACTGTAATTGCGCACATCTGAGCTCTTCTGTAGATCTCAAACCATGAGCACTTCCCATTTTGGCTACAAATAACACAGAACCAAACTGTTCTGCTTGCTATCTTATTTCAAAATGGCAAGAATTACAGTATATCTGTACTTTCTCCGCTAAATTGTTCACTAAGTTCAGTTCAACGCCAGTTTTTACCATGTTTTTACCATGAGGCACATAATACAGCTCCTACAATACGGTCTAATGAAAGTCACGTTTTGTTTTAGAAAAATGTTTGCATCTGTAGCCTTAAGTCAGTTTTCAGTTTTGTAATTAACTGCTCATCAATTATCAAAAACTACCGACTGGTGAGGTAAATATAAACAATACTCGCATGTCTATTTATTACGTCTTGAAATGTCTGTTCATAAAGTTCAGTCGCTAGATTTTGTTTTTGTTCTTTATTTTGATCCTGCTACAGACGATGGGCAATGAATATAATGCAAGACGGTTTTGCAAAACATAACTTTACAGTCAATAGCGGCATTGCATACAGCAAATGCATTAACGGTTCAAAAAGAAATATATCGAGGATTTGTTATCCTTACGTGTCAGCACGCGTGCCCAAGTACCCCGAAGTTAATAAGCTGGCAGCTCCTCCGTGCTTCTGCTCCCCCACCGCGATCCTGCGTTAGATACCGGCAGCTTCAGGCTGGCGCTCCACTCGCCGGCGAAGTGATTAAAGCCTCCCTCCACACGCGCTTACACATATTTCACTGTCGCCTTTTATCCCCCATCCCTACTTGATCGCTCGCTCCCTCTCTTTTCGCATCCCATCAGCTGGAGTGTCTCTAATCTTAACGCGAAATACGTGCCACCCAGTAAAACACGGCAGAAACGTGTGGACGCGGACGGGAGGGGGCTTGGGGGTCCATTTACGATTCAGGGCACGGTGCACTAATTTTACATATCATCGCATTCTAGAAGTCCATCCGCTGTCTCTGTCAGACCCAATTATAGTCTTCTCCTTGGACTGTACTCAGGTTGGTCATAAGAAGTTAGCTAGGCATTATAGGCCTACGTAACAACGAAAACTCCTGTTCAAATCGTTTGTGACGTGCCATTTTTTCCGAACAGTACTTTGTAAACTGTTGAACTATTACTTAAAGTAAAAACTGCTTATAAGGAGCAGCCCCATTTACCTCTATACATAAATTATACACAAATATTGCCTGTTCATTACTTGATCCTCTTCAGAGTAGATTATTCGTTGGCAAAAGGTGTATATTGTATGCACAATTTATTTCTTATTGGGTATATATTTAGATACACAATATATCCCCTTCCTTTGCATTCTCTCCTTTTTAATATAATATCTGTTCCAATTGAAGGTCATGGTGTGTCCTTTTCATTACAAATGAGAGATTTAATGACTGCCTGCCGGATGACATCAACGGAAAGAGTATTGCTTTGGAAGTTATGATTTGAATGTATAACGTTTTGATATTGCTTATATTTTACCATTTATAATGTAATTTCTGTTGTAATATTATTGCTTATGAGATCATTGTAGGTTTCCTAAACCAATTTTGACAGCTCATGTGCTCAACAGTACTTACCAATATAGGTTACAACACAAGCAGCCATGACGGACAATCAGTTGGTCTGTTTACAACTGTTGCCACTGAGTTACCTGCTTCCAGAATAATATAACGGCATCCGTTATCCATTTCTCTAATTAAAACAGAAGATTGACAGTTTTCATTCCTGGTTCATTTTCCATTCAGTGCTCATAATCCCAGGTGTATTATCAGAACATCTGGCTAATGTGATCACATCTTGCCATTCACTGGACCAAAACTGATTAACCGCATAGCCTTAAAATATACATATGTCTATACATGACAATTGTTAAGATTATCGAGTTGCATTAGACACAAATATTCATCCATCTTCTTTAACTGCTTGCGCAATGCAAGGTCACATTGATCACAGAGTCAATTGCAGGGAACAAACACAATTAATAATTTACAGATGCTGATTCACCAAACTACAAATATGGGGAGAAAACATGCAAATTCCACAAACTAGTAGCCATGATTAATTAATTAATTATGTATTTTGGAATATGTGAAATGAAAATTACATTTAGGCACCATCTTTGAAACTTTGCACTGGTTGGAATTGGCAATATTGGTTCTTTTGAGGGATAATATAAAACTGAATTATTTTTAAAAATTTCTGCCAAGTTCTGTGGCCTTCTCCCTGCTCTGTGAGCCATGCCACAGAGCCCGACAATATTGAAAATAATAAGAGCCCACCATCTTTTCATCCCATGGATTTAGGAAAACTCTGGCACAGTTTCTGTTCCCATGAGGAACTTTATAGGGGAGTTTGATTTACACGTGGACTGACCTGAGGCAAAGACAGCTGTGAGGCTTCTGATGCTCGGTTCCTGGTGTCTGGCTGTCCGGGACGAGCCATACACATACCGAGACACACCCAGTGGCAGAGTGTGCCCTCCTGATTCACGCTACGGAGTGCAGAGTGACATTCAGGATAGAAGAGTGCCAAGGCAGACAATCTTTCAGCTGCGCTGTGAAACTCCAAGGAACATTCAGGTAGTAATGAAAAGGATTTGACTGAAAACATGATCTGGCCTGACAGAAGTCAAGAAGACAAGCAGACACGCTCTGAGTGCTTCTGTGAAACTTACGGCCTGAACCACATACTCTTCTTAACATCAGATTTTTTTTTGTGATACAATTAAAATTTTTTGGTCTGTGGTCCTCGTCCTGTCCAGAGTGCAATCCCTTGCATTGTGCACTGTGCTATCTGCTCGATGAGCAATTAAATACTGAGCAATACTACTTATGTCTATTTGTACTACAGAATGTAGTACAGTGATTTCTTTGATATTCTCGGCATTGTTGTTGTTTATTGTACAGTAGCTAATTATTTGTTTATACTGTCTATGACTGTCAAAATGTATTTTTTTATGCTCTAAATGTGTGTGTTTCTGTTCAGTTTCCTTTGAGACTGAGAATGTACCCAAGAGTGTAGAAAACATGTGCAGGGTGCATGTACATGTATTAAGTTGTAACCCCCCCCCCAGTATTTGACTGTCTCTTATGCCATTGAAAGTATCTATCTATCTATCTATCTATCTATCTATCTATCTATCTATCTATCTATCTATCTATCTATCTATCTATC
>JAABNY020000039.1:9947104-9965479 GCA_015164015.2 Brevimyrus niger
ACTAATAGCTCAGAGTTGTTAAAATCTTATCTAGCTCTGATTTAAAGGAACCCAGGGTTTTAGCTTCCGCTACACTCGCAGGAAGACTATTCCATACGCTAACTACACGCTGTGTTAAGAAGTGCTTCCTCAAATTTGCTTTAAAATGTTCTCCCGCTAATTTCCACTTATGGCTACGAGTTCTAGTAAGAGCTAGTAAAGTACTTGGATCAGTTTTTTTTGGACATGGTACATCTCCCTACACCCTAGAACTTCTGTTTTGTCGGTGGTTTCAGGCAATGGCACAATGTTGGGTTTTGGTGACTTCATGTTGCGCCATTGACTACGAGCACTGTCTCAGCAGAGCTCTCCAATGTGGCTGTCCAGATGGTCCTGATCAGACTTATCACACTGCTAGAAAGGCCAGCTGGGTTTTCAAAGGTCATGAGAGTATATGAGAGCTCAAAGCATAAAGCATTATTTCTGGGTTCCCACTATGGACTTTAATGTTTATTTGTGTTGTGTTTCTTAGCATATAGGTCCTCACAGTTATTCTAAACCCGTCTGAGATTTGTTATTATACATGGGATTTGATAGTAATTCATAAATGAACTACAGTTGTTTTTATAAAAGCCCTGTTTGAACTATTCTTTCAGCCTTTGCTTCCATTCTATGGGACCATCGTTCTGTACAACAGGGCAGAACTTTTTTTAATTTGTTTTTCAGGTGCCGCAGTGCTACTCCAGCAAGCATTTATCCTGTGTGGCCTTGTTCCTCTTTTCACATCATGAATCCACATAAAAACAGAGCCCCACTTGTGTGAGGAGCAAAACTGAGCAGGCTTTTACTAAAACAATGAGAACAATCTGGAACCATAAGATAAAACGTATTCCCACTTTAATGTCCATGTGGTCCTTAATGAAACAATAGAATAGCTAGAATAGGGGATGGAGGAATTTTGCCCAGTCTGAAGATGGCATCACTATCTTTGTGATTTACTTTCCTAATCTTCAAAAAAAGAAGAAACAGTCACATTCTTAATGAGTACTAATAGCTTCGCTCTGTGTGTGGAGTTCTCCACATAACGGGCCATGCAGAGGGATGAAAATGACCCATAATGTGTGACCGGGTGTGCATGTGGATTAGGTTTTTATCACATTGTGGGGACCAAATGCCCCCGACAAAGTCATAAAAACCTGTTATTTTAAAGTTGTGGGATCGTTTTTCAGGTCCCTGCAAACGTCTATGAATGTTATCAAAAAACAAAAAATGCCACAAGCCTTGAATTTTGTTCTTTTACCTATGGTTAAGGTTGTCATGTTGGTATTACAGTTTTCCCCATAGAAACACACGGAGAGTCCCCACAATGATATAATTACAAATCTGTGTGTATGTCTGTAGATGTGTATATATTACATTATGGGGAACAAATGTGAAAAAAATAAAACCTTTGATGTTGTGAGGACGTTTTTTTCAGTTCTCACAAGGGGAAACTCAATTTTATAAAAATTTGTGACTGTGATCAAAAAACTAAAAATGCCAAAAGTCTTGTAATTTGGTTACTTAAGGTTAGGACTGGGTAGGGGTTAAGCTTGTCATTGTTGGGATAGGGTTTTGCCACAAAAATAAATGAACTGAAAAAAATGAACACGCACAGAAATAAGGGTACAAACATGTGCTTGTGTGTGTGTGTGTGTGCGTGCATGTGTAAGTGAGCTTCGTAATAGACTGTCCAAGGTGCTACCTAGAAGCACCCCCCACCAGTGACACTGAACTGCATAAGCAATTGGAAAATGGATGGATGGTGGGGTGGATCAGTGGATGGTCAGATAATCATCCTCTTCAAAATCATGCTCCTTATACTGACATTATGTAAGAGAAAATGTTCACAGAGACCCAGAATCTGGTATATTGTTAAGTCCGCAAACCATTTACCTGAGGTTAAAACCGCGAAATGTTGTGGCCATCAAAGATCATCGAAGACCAAAGTAATCCTGAGGATACAAGGTTTTATTTCTACAGATTAGAACCAAGCTTCAACCAGTCCTGCAGCACCCCTGTGTGGACAATTTTCACAAAAAAAATCATGATTAATAAGCAGTTTCAACTTCATTAACATGTACACGTTTGAGTTCATTTAATGCATAAAAGCATCATGAGACAAATTGCTATTTCAAGAATCTTATTTCCTTCATATTAGAAATCGGTTCTAATCTAAGGGCAGGTATCTATGTAAAATATGACATGCGCAGGACTATATAGCAAGCATGAACATGCTAGCTGAACAGTGAACAGAATTGCAACTATAATTCCACATGGAGGACAAACTCGGAGCATAACAAAAGCCAATAACTGGAGCCTTCATTATAATATTGAGGGCGCGTCATGTGACTGAGTGACGTGCTGTCCAATAAAACTAGCTCATGCCAAATGCACTTTCATAGGCAAACCCATTACGGAATTGCAGACTCATAAATTTTTAGTCCTCTATGTGACAAACAATGGCACTTAGGGTGCATATAATTTTAAGCACCATAACACCTTGTATTACTTAATATTCAGACACATTTATAAAGCGCGGAAGTGTAAATATTACACACATATATAACAGCAATCTCTTCTTCTGCTGTAAACCAACGACCAAAGACAAACAAAGGAAATTAATTTGTAACGTACGATTTCCGCGAATTAAAACACAGGCACCTTAACGAGTTTTCTAGGCGGAAAGATTGGTGGTGTGGTGCGCATGCGCAGCGTCCCCAACCATCCCGGAAGAATTCTGCGTGCTGATGTCGGTATTACACACCATATTGCCTGAAAAACAACACGCTCAGCAACAGCACGGCCGTAATCTTAACCTATTGCGAACGGCTACAGTTACTCGACAGTCCAGAATAACTTTATCGCGGGAACAGTTTTTATTTCAAGCGATTTTCAAGATCGCCATCAAGGCATCTGGGGATATGACTTGCTTAAACTTTTGCTGGACGTGTTAGCGACCGCCTTCCACGTTCTTTGTAGAAAATTTTCGGATTCTTCTTGAAACTTTAATAACCAGACTTACCTAGTACGTTTTAACGCCTAAATATCAAATATATTACGTGGTGGCCTTACCTGTTCAGGCAGTACTGTATATATTTACGTACTGACATATTTCATTAACTGGGGATGACATTGAACTCTAGCTAGTTTATCTGTTAGATATGTAGTGCAATGTGAATTAAATTTGTAACTGCGCTCTTATTTGGTTGTGAGCTGGGATTTATATATTACGCTGTGCAGATGTATTCGCTATTATAATTTATCTGTCAATGGCCTGCTCGGCGTAGGTGCATCTTGAGAATCTACGGTCATCGAGCAAAAATATAGTTTGCGTACAAGTTGGAAGGTTACGGAGTGTCACTGACTATTCTTTATGCATTAGCAGTTGTGTAGTTATGCCTTTCGGTGTGTCTTTCCTTAAATAAATAGGTCAAAATGCCAAGCCGCAGCAGTGTGACCGGAGGCAACCACACCAGCAAAGTCAGATACTCCAAGCTGCCGGATAGCGATGACGGCTACATCGATTTGCAGGTATTTCCCACCGGGTAGTCAGGCAATTAAAGTTGCACTGCAGAATTCTTAATTGCCATAAATGCAGACTGTGAATATTAAGACCTCTGTCCTAACTCAATAGACATTTGTATTCTTCTCACGTTTCAAATTCATTATATTAGCATGGTCGCGTTTACAATAGTGAGAGTTATTTATTTGTGGGCTTCTCAGACCCGTTATTGATTTGTATTTTAACTGCTTATTTTGGAGGAAAAACTTGATTGGATCACAAACCTATCCTCAGGATAAACAGATGATTTTTCAGATGATTTCTTCCGAATATGTTATTGTTTTTTGTCCTTCCATGCAGTTCAAGAAGACTCCGCCCAAAGTTCCATATAAGGCCATCGCCCTGGCCACTGTCCTGTTCCTGATTGGTTCTTTACTAATTGTCATTGGAGCGCTTCTTCTGGCGGGGTACATCGAAGTAACGGTGAGTTCATATCGCAACAGCGCCCCTTGTCGGGGTCTCTCGGTTTAGCACGCTACTGTTGCTGTCAGAGTGCACTCCCTATTTAAAGATAGTGGAAACTTTGTATTTAAAATGATAGGTTTGACTCCACGAAGAACATTTGGACTTTTTTTGTTGTTGTTAGGTTTTACCAATCTATGGTGTTCACCAATTCTGGGATTAAATCAGCAAAGTGTAAAAAATATACATGTATTTTATTTTGTAGTTAATTTATGCAGTTGATACTTTCAACAGCATCTGTATAAAAAATGCAAGAATCAAAATTGATTCTTTGTGATGTTGCTGTACTGGTATCTGCCTGATCCATTGGTGTTGGTCTGTTATTCGCTCTTCTTCTCCACTTCGTAATTGTATTGGAAGCCCCAGTTACATTACAGTTTCATACATAAGAGAAAATTAGTATTATTAGAATTAGGTGATCAGTGGTCATTGTTAACAAACCACAGTGCGCAACAACAAAATGTGTCCTCTGTATTTAACCCATATGTGACTTTCGTGACATAGTAGGGGGCAGCTAATTCAGTGCCCGGGGAGCAGTGCTTGGGGACGGTACCTTGCTCAGGGTACCCCAGTGGTGATTTGCTGGTGAGGGATTCGAACCTGCAATCTTTGGATTACAAGTGTGCTTCCCTAACCATGAAGCCACCACTGCCCTCAATAGTAACAGTATTGATAGCCACTGCTCAGCTTCATTGCTCCAGTAGCATGCTGCATTTCCATTTAATCAATTAAAAGATGATTCTCATACAATATCTTTTTGGAAATTTTACCAAGCTGGAAACTTTCCATGGGAATTACTGGGAATATATGGGAATTAACAGAAAATTCCCTAGCTTGAATCAAGGCAAAGCTTGAGTGCAAATATATGGTTTTGCTCCTACACCTTGCTGTGAAGAAAGTTATCCCAAGTGTTTTGTTCTTTTTGGCTTGCATATTTTTTTTGTGATTTCCCATCTTACCTTTTAATCTTGTTTATTCCAGCACCCAGACCGCACTGTTCCAGTCCTCATTATTGGAATCCTGGTCTTCCTTCCAGGGTTCTACCATCTACGGATTGCCTACTATGCATCCAGAGGTTACCGTGGTTACTCCTATGAAGACATACCTGACTTTGATGACTAACTGTCCATGGGACAGCTGAAGTCTCGGGCTGCATTTAAGGCTCTTCTGAATTCTCGGCTTGACAGTAGCAAGAATCACCTATTACCAGAATGCCGTTTTGCTTCGAGCCTTATTAGATTCCTGGAAATAGTCTGTTTGTTTATTATGTCCAAAGAAAGAGAAATTTTATGTTTTAAATACCAGTGTATTTTTTTAAGAGCAAATAAGTGGTTGGAGCAGGTATCAGCATCATCATTTGTAAACGGTGTCAATTGTTTCTATTTACTACAAGTGAAAGTTCAGGCTTTATTGATCACACATCCATCTATTGTCCATTGTTTTATCAATGGTGTCAAAACTCTTCTCCTCACGGATCTTCATTGTTCAGTTTTCTCTCCTTAAAGAGTTACAGGAAATAACATGGTTGGAACATTTCTGGTCTCGTTTCTTAGTTAACATTAGTACCTTTGATTATTTCTTGGAGGCCAAAGTGGTCTATAACTTTGATGTCTATACCATTAGCCCCAAAGCTGCTATTCCTTTGGTCATGACCATTGTTTTCTACTCTAATTGTAATGTTATCACTATGTATAAATACACATGTTTGATAATGTTTTCCCATCAATATTGAGTCTTAGCTGCTTCAAGGCTACCTCCTGTCATTAAACGTTCTGTATACAGATTGACATGGTATGGTCACAGTATGCAACATTGTTTTCCAGTGTGGAGCATCTTATTAAGGACAGTGAGATACTACTTTTCCAGAGAACATTGCAAAGTTTAACATTATCAACACAATCAAAGACTTTTGTTGTCAATTAAGTACCATAGGTCACACTAAAGGTCACAGAACCATGATTCTCCAATTTCAACCATGAAAGAAAGTAGTACTCTTGAGTTACTATGGCAGCTATAGTGTAGTGGTAGCAATTGTGAATGATCTCTAGTCTCATGGTTATTTCTCCAGTGAATAGTGCTTGATATTCTCCAGGAATAAAATTAAGCTATATTAAAGTGTACAGTTCATTTAGCTGACTCTAAATAACCGGAGGAGTCTTCATTGAAGTAACAGGTTTATTTCCTTGCTTTTATTTTCGAAAGGTTTCTGACAGATCTTAACATTTGGCTTTAAGAATATTTCATGTTTATGCTGGTACGGTAACTTGCAGTATAAAGCGAAGCAGCATTCCTGATTTTTAAGAATGTTTCCTGTTATTCTAATCATTGCTTTTCACTCCTTCCCTGGTCAGTCATAATCCTTAAAAGGTCTGTTTTTTAGACGTGAAGTTCAATATGGGAAAATAGTTTGCTAACTTGTGATCTAGCACCTTATTATGCTGCTGGTGATCTTTATGACAATAGGTGTTACTGGTCGGAAGGAAACATAGTGAAAGGGTGTAAATTGTTTTATTTTTCTAATTATGTGGGTGATGTTTAGAAAATGGATAGCAGCAACTGAAAGTAACATACTGTCCAGGCAACCCAAAAATATGTTTTTCTTGAGCTGCTCTTGGCCGGCCTGCCTGCTTTTTAAACTGCAATTCTCTGTCATCTACAATTTCAAATGACAGAACTGTACTTGATTCGGTTTAGTGGAAAACGCACAGTGGTTGTACTGGCTTGTATTAAGTATTTATGAAGTCATACTTAGTTAGAACAAAAAAAACTTTCATGACAGCACATCTTGTCAACTTTGTAATGTCATGTATGATGCAAATTAGCAATATATGTTCTGCCCTTTACAAGCTCAATAGTTTTGTCTTTTGTCATAATTCATGATTCTGAAATAACTGCCAGGGATTAAAACAAGCCATGAACAGAATTTCAGTGTGATTTTCAGTAATGTGTTTACATTAGGAATAGTTTTTTTTTTCCAGTTTGTGTCGCATAAGATATTACTGCTTTCTGAAATGTAACAGAACAGTGTAAGATAAAAAAAAAAGGTTTTAAAATTGTCAGGACCTGCAAGTAATCTAAAAGGAAACAAAAGCCTGCCTATGAAATTATTTACCAATTGATGAAATTTATGTTGAAATAAGAAGACGGATGAAAAAGTAGGCTGATGTGTTTTATGTGGCATTGTGATTCATCCAAATTCTTTTTTTGCAAGCTCCAAATTACTATATGCATTTGAACCATTTTTATTCATTTTGCCTCCAGAAATCATCTCTCTCCTAATAAAAAATACTACACACACATAAAATAGGTTCTAAATTGCCGGTGTTTCTGTTTAAATCAAGGAGTAGTCTCCCAGCCTTTGGTTCCTCTGCCTAATAGGTTTAAATCATGCCTTATGTAAGTAATAGAACTATACTATGATGTCCTTGGCTAGCTGTGGACAGATTGTACGTTTTGAACCAGCATTACTGCCTTTTGCTTAATGAAGCATACGGGGAAAATGTCAAAGATGGTGTTTTGCGGCTATCGCTCTTGTTGTCTGCCTCTCCTGACCTCTGCAACTCTATTCAAATGACTCCTCGATGTTGGTCCTTTGCTGTCCTTGTAAGAATAGGGCTGTTCTCTATTTTCAGTTCCATGAGAGTTCATGACCTGTATATTATTAAAACAAAGGAGCCATAAGAGAGATAATATCCGTGTTTCACTGGTAACACATTCTATTATTCAAACTAACAAATCCCCAGGGAAAGATTTTTAATATTTAAATAAATATTTCAAAAACTGGCATATGTCGATGTCAGGGAAGCAGTGCGCGTTTATGTTTAAATTAATCATATATTCAAAGTGTATTTTACGGTAGATCCATCCCTGTTCCTTAAGGCTTTACTTAAGCTGAAGCCCATCTGCATAAAATAGCGCTGCCGGGCACTGATGAGGATGGTTACTATGTTATCATAATGTATTTGACTTTTAATATTATTTTACCAATAGAATATGTCAGGTAAAGGAAATGACTTATTTGAAACATTGGTATTATTTCACTTATTCAGGTGTTGCTGTGTTAACTTACCCGATACTGCTGTTTTGTCCTTCTCACCATTTCTACATCAGGTTATTCTATCACCTTATTTATTAAATTGTTTTGAGACAATATACAGACAATATACGGATTGCATGCTGTGGATACAGGGTAGCAAGTTTAAATGCCACTTGTGCACTCAGGTGCGCCAAAAAGGGGGTGGGGGGGGGGTGTTAAGACGATTTTGAGGGCCCCTGAAGGACAGGGGCCTTAAAAAACTGGAATATCATTGGATTGGTTAGGGTTGGCACATTATGCACAATATGCCATGTTTTCATGGGGCCCGAAATCTTTTGCGGCGCCCCTGCATGCACTAAATATGTTTATATATACGTGCCAGTAACTGGGAATATAAGCAATGACCGGGAGCGTGTGTCGCCCTCTTGTGGTGCAGGAACTTTGAAATGAAAAATATTTATAATGCGGTGTCGTTTAAGGTTATATGGACGGAAAATGTATCACCATTTTAATAATGCGTAACATCCAGTTTTGCGGTTTAATTTAGCAATGTACGCAATTCAATTAAACATTTAAATGTATTTTTTAATTGAAAACAATTAGAAGTTTGATAAACCACAACCAATGGACTTTTTATAACTTTATTTAGGCATATTAATCAAATACAATACTCTAATAAATTATATTAAGTGATGACATATATCATTTTTTCATCGTATGCCTTGGGAAAATCTTTTTTTTTTTTGTAACGCTGTTTTGATTATAATTTAACGGGCGTGCAATAACAACATGGGAAAGTTCAGATTATTATTCACTAGTAAAACAATAATTCCCATTTGCAACAAACAAACAAAAGTGATACCCCGTTGAAAGCCGCAGAAAAAAAATTAAAGGACAAAAGTACATATGAGGCAACGATGGGAACACGAGGCTTAAAGGATGTAAAGTCGGTGACATTTAAAGAGGGCTGTCCTTTTAAAGGGCAATTAAACGTCCGGGTTAAACGAGGGGTTAGGTCAGAATAAAGCGAAATAAACTTTAGTGTTCATGCCTGTATATGTGTGTGTGGGAAAGAGGGGGTGAGAGAGGGGGGAGTCGGGGGAGAGAGAGAAAGCTCGTTTGCATGTATAAAAGGGGGAGGTGTGTGTATTGCATCTGAGCACGTTACTTGGTGCGTCGCGCGTAAAGGGTGGTGTTTGTGTGTGAGAAAGAAAGTGGTAGTGGGGACCGAAGGAGCATCGCATGTCACCATCACACACCTACTATCGATAGTTTAAAAAATACTGGGGAAAAACGCTACTGGAGGTGAAGTTGCAAAACTCCTATTCGCAAGAAGGATCCATGGAGTGTGTAATTTAATCTATAGCAGTTTTGATCAGCCTGCATCACAGGCTTGTCTACCTTGCTCTACAGCTTTGGGATCAACTGCGAGACACGCTTTTCTCCTTCAGCTTGGAAATTATTTCCGAAAGCTTCCGGCACATACCAAAGCTGTTTATACAGTCTGAGTTGTGGGTAGGTAATATTCAAGCGTGTAAACATGTGTCGTACTAGTCAATTAATTTAAAAGGCGTTTCCCACAATCCAGAATCTAAAAAAGAAGTTCTTGTAATGAAATCTTTGGGGGATATGTTGTAGCTGATACGTTGGATTTTCGCAAATGTTTCGCAAGAGAAGATAAATATGTTTAGATAGTTAAATAGTTTAGCTGGGTGTGTGTGTATTTGGCCAAATATTGAGAGGACAAGCTTTACTTGTGTTACAATACCGCCCCATCTACATAAAGTTGGCAGTAACTGGAGCTCAAAAATTCAGAACAAGGAAATAAGAATTATTCTAATGTACTGCCGAATGGATGGAAGCTCTCGGTTAAGACAGAATTGGAAATTGGAATTGGAAGACATGGTTGGTGCACATTAAAAAAGCTCTGGTGCTGGACTGTCCGACTCATTGTTTCCGATTAGCCTACACGAGTATATATTATTTGCACAATAAGATAATAGAAGGCTATTAGTAACAACATCGAATTGAATGTTAAATATTTCTCAAGTTGGCATTCTGGCTGTGGAAGAATAGGCGTCCTGTGCTGAAGGTCCGATTTTATTATTTTGTAGAGAATAATGCACCTGCGTATATGTTAGTACGGCTCCTGACGAGGACACCTTGGGTGAAGACGTCAGAAGAAAGAGGATAAACATACTTCTCAATGGACTAACCACTTCGATTTTCTCGGAAAAGTGCCTAAAACAAGGTAAACAATGATTCGCTTTCTTCAATCTGATCGAAGCAGCCACCGCATCCCGATTATATTGTGAGATCGCGACATTTTAAACAGTGATCGTAATCCGAGTGATCAATATCGGCAACAAACATGCTTCTGGTTATATACCTAATTCTCACTATTTCTGTGCCATCTACTCAGCAAAGGTTACGGTGTCCTAATGTAGACTACTCAACCTAAGAACAAAAATCGGTGCTGTATTATTTGTGGGACCATCTAGGCTACTTGGTGAACAATAGCTTGAGAGACATTAAGGTGCAACAAACTGAATGCTTCACAGATTAAGACGCTGTAGAGATGCTCGTCGCCTGAACAATATAAAGTCTAACTAGCATCGCCTCTATTTATCCGGCTAGTAACGTATTGACCAGTCGCGATTGCATGGGTTGACCTAGGTTTATTCCTAACAACGGAGTCCCAGTGTAAACAAAAGTTTTTTTCCCTGTACAAATGACAGTCGTCATCGTCAGCTACGATTCCATCCAGTTGAACATTCTCATAATCTAACATTTAGATATAAATATACAAGGCGCATAACAGATGGAAGACGTTTGGTTCGTGCCGATGGTCCTGGTTTCACACGCGTGGTCTTTGGAGCGGTGACAATAAATCTTACATGTGAGAACCAGTGAACTGATAAGATCAAGAAAATTCCGCGCCGAGACATTACCTTATTTATCTGGTTAATATGCTAAACCATGGTACTGTTATTATCTTTTTACTTTTAATGACCGAAATTTATTTTCCGAATTCATGCAGTGGTTTTGGAACTCTTCAGACTAAAGTTATCCATTCAAGGGTACAACAGCAGAGCCCTAGAACCTGCAACCTTCAATTCGATGCCTCTAACTAACAGGCTGCTTACTGCTATGATTGGGTTGTTTTAGAAGAAATAATGGAAATGCCGGGGTTTAGAGGGATCCCTCTTGATTCTGCGGTTGCGAGGGCAGATTGCAGTGTAGTTGGCAGCAGCATTTGCCTTTATCGATGAAGGCACACGCAACGCCCGTGCAAGCAGCTCCTTTTGTCTGCACGCATCTCTGCCTTTACCTCCTTTATATCTCTTCGTTTTGTCTCTGTGTTTCTTTCTGTTTAGTCCTTGGTCTTTTCTCTGTCTCGCACTGTCTTTTTCTGACTGTTTCTCCCGTTCTCATTGCATTCTTCGCGGCACTTTATCTTTCTCTCTCTCTTTGTCTTTCTTTGTGTCCCTCGGTCCCCCTCTCCCAATCTGTCCAGGCTCACGCGGACGCACCAGGAAAATAAACGTGTCACGAAGCTTCTGGTTATCGCTGAAGCGTCTCCAGACACCCTTTACGACTGGCAATTAAAAGTGATATGTTTTGAAAAAGATATTTTTAGAGCGTTACAAAGAGGTATCAAATAGAGCTCACTAAAACTTTTCCAGAACTCCTTTTTTAATTTGTTGCTTCTTTTTTTGCCAAACACCTGGTGTGCCCCACCGACACTTGCAGCTAAGCTGCCACGGATTAGTATTGAGGTCGGGCTTCAGTTAGGGAACAACGACCCCTCCTCTTACCTCACGTGCGTGTGTGTTTGTTTGTTTGTGTGTTGAACTGTTGCCGCACACAAGGGTTCACGTTTGCACATGCACGCGCATGCGCGCTGCACATATACACGCTCTCTCTCTCTTTCTCTCTCTCTCTCTCTCTCTCTCTCTCTCTCACACACACACACACACACACACACACACACTGCCTGGTGTCTGGCAGCTTTATACAAAGCCAGGATTTCCCCAGTGTTTTCTGGGGTTCAGGAGGTGAAAGCTGAACAGCAGGTGGACATGTCTGTGACGTCTCGTGTCACCGACTCTCCTCCATTGTCTTCCCCCCCATGGAAGTCAAAGTTAATCTCCGCGGGCGGTCAATTTGGGGAGCGGCAGCCGCATCTTAGAAAACAGAAGCATCTTATGGGATAATTCATGGCACAGTCTTAGGGAGCCCCAGCATGCATTGCTCTGCTTACGTGAAGGTCAGGCTTCCATCATCTCCCAGCAGACAGGCCAGCCTGATCACTCCCCCCTCTGTTTGGATGTTCTGAAAGTCACCCGCAGTATCCTGGGTCATAACGTTTATGTCCTTTTTGAAATATTACCATACTGACTTTTATGAGATAACGTGATGGAGGGTGCAGAAGGTCCCAGGGTTTGTCTCAGCAGGGAAAGGGGGGGGCCTGTAGGACTACCTTGATGGTTTCATGTCTTGGATATTTCGATTTATGTCTCATTGGCCATTAGGCTCGAAAATTCATATTGCTCTTCTCTATTCACCTTGGATCACGGCTCAAGCTTTAGGCATTAGCCCCCCCAAGGGTCAAATCTTAGACTCGGCCCCCGCCTGACACTTTAAAATGTGCTTTTATGTTGGCTACCAGCCTACTGACATCCATTTTTCTTATGTCATAATGCCAATATGTGTATATCAGTAATGCTTTTACTCGCCTATGTTGTTCAGTCACCACTGCATCACCTGCGAAGCTGTTGCCTCCGTCTATGTCACTTTCGCAGGAAGTCACCCTGGGAAGGGCTACATGTGTGCAGGGATTGAAGAGAATCTTAATTGAAATGTTTCCCACCAGTTGTCAGAGTGCAGCTGGGACCGGAACGACCCACAGAGCTGGGCTGTGCCTTGGCCTGGCTGGGAAAAGCTGCTATTTGCCGAGCATATGGTCTGGTTCTCATCCGAGTCTCATAAGCTAAGCCGTTTCTCAGAGTACCTTCATATATCCAGGAACATCATAGACAGAGAGAGAGATGTTATTTAAAAAGTAGCATTGAGTAATATCTATCCAGGTGGTAAGGAGCTAGATTTCAGGATGCATTATGTTAACCTTTTTATAGGACTGTCTCATTAAACTGATTGCAATCTGTACTGATTTGCACTATTGCTAATACTTTTAATTGTAATGTTTTTTCTTAATTCCTATTTTTAATCATTTTCTTGATTTATGTTCTTTGTTGTTTTTAATGTATGCACCAATACTGGCAAGGCAAATTCTGAGTACATGCAGGTGTACCTGGCCAACACAGTGAATTCCGATTCTGATTAACGTAGCTGTACCGAAACACCCCGTGCTAAGTGTGTGTGCTGTTTCTGTGGCAGGCCGGCTAGCCCTGGGCTTATAGCTCCCTGTCCTTCCCATGTCCTCTCATTCCCTCCCTCCCCATGTCCCTGTTCCCTCTGCCCCAGGCTGGATCATCCAGGATTACCTGCAGCGTCATGCAGCTGCTTACCCGCCTGGTCTGTTAATGTCCCCGCCTGTGCCTGGTTAACACTCTCGGGCTGGGGGGCGGCCACCCAACACGCGTGTCGCACTCACAGGCCATCACCTTCGCACAGATAATGTGCAAATAGCACATTGCAAACATACATGCTGTCAACTAGGCATAAGTGCAGCTAGGCTGAGCTTCCAGTGAATGCCCAGGAACAAATGTATGCAGGACCGTAGCAGAACCTGCAAAACAAATTCTAGCAAAAGCAAGAATCTATTAAAACTATTCGAGGGCCAGAAGTTCAAGAACATTCCGGGAATGCAAAAAGGCTTCTGGCTAGTAGAGGAATTAATGGAACAGATGGGTCTTAAGGTGTTTCATGTGTCTTCAAGCTGTGCTGTACAGGTTCTGTTTGTGCCACAGTGTCAACAGGAGGGTGCATGGTAATTAACGAAAAGTCTGACCGGTGGGAGTGACCTAGGCTCAAGCTTCCAGGAACGGGTTCGCTGCGATTTACGAACAGTTTGGGTTTCTTTTTTTTTTTTTTTGCAGCAGCAGTTTGCATTCAGTCCTGCCCTAACCACATATTCATACCTTCTTGGTTTCCAAGAAGTCGCTACATATTCCAGTATTTTAATAAAGGATGTCTAGACATAGGACTTTGCTAAGCCTCTGTTAGCAAAGTGTATAGCGTTCGCCGTGACCGGATGATGCAGCTTTCGGTTGCTTTGGGGAAAACCCCGGGATTTTGCGCATGGAATTGTTGGATGATATCAGCAGTGTGTGATTTAACAATGGGAGCCCAGAGTGGATGGAGAGGTTTGCTCAAGAGAAAGAGAAGCTGGATTGGGTACGTCGTCAGCGCCGTGACGGCGTGCAGGCCAGAGTCTTGTCTGTTTGGCCCCTCGTGGGCGCAGTGACTGATGCCATAAAGCGATTAGAGTGAGGGTGTGGAGATACGACCTCCCCATAAAAGCTCGTCGGCTGCACAGAGAGGAACTGACTTAACCTGGCGGGTATGAGGTACATCTAGGTCAAAGGTGGCATCACTGAGTACAATCCGTATTAGCCAAGGGAAGCTAATTCTATAAAGTGACTGGATACTGTTGTATGCTGGCCCCATAGTGAAGATAAGGAGGATGGTTGACTGAGGGAGATTACCTGCGAAACCTTTGGCTGCTCTGTGTTAAATCAAAGGCACGACACTGTTCCTGAGGAAAGTGGGTGTGCAGTTTTTCTGTGTATCATTTGGCTCTCTCTGCCGGCCCCTGGAGGATGGGCTCCCCCTTCGACTCTGGTCCCTCCCAAGGTTTCTTCCTGCTAGGCGGTTTTTTCTGTGCCACCGTCGCCTCTGGCTTGCTCACTGTGGCTTTCGGGCAGGGATAATGTAAAACGCATTTCAACAAGTGTAATGTTGCGAAAATGTGCAGTGAAAACTAAATTGAATTGAGATGAATTGTGTATGTTGATGCTTGTATAGAAATAAAGCAACGCATGTGGCTAAGGCTGCCTCAGAACCTCAATTTCTACAATCTTTTAATCTTGGATTATACTCTAAGTTCTCTTGACATGTTAATCATGGGATAGATCAGTAGAGCCACCAAGTGTCCCGTAATGCTGACCATAGCCCCTCATAGCCACTGACAGCACAATCCCTATATTCCCATGATTAAAACCCTCACTTTCCATTAGTTACTTGATTCATAACCTATTCTTCAGTATTTCACTGAACCTGACTTGATTGGTTGGTGGAATTCTTCCCAGAATCCCTTTCTCCCTTCCCTTATGCCAGCTATGAAATGGAAGAGGGATCGTGCCTTGAGTGACAGGGGACGATCTCCCCAGGCATGTTAAGGGCTGAAATAAGATCAACTCGCGAAGTCCATCTAGCTGGACAGCAGGTGGTAAGATGTCGTGATGACATTGCCTGCAGTGATAAGATGCCTTCAGAGTTTTGCTCACCAGCTGCCTTGTCAATAAGTGTCAAGACCCCAAGAAAGAAACAGACCGCAGGCCATTTTCCCTCGGTGCTCTATCCATCCCCAGGCACCATGCGGAGATGGTCGGGATGTGCACAGTGTAGTGGAGCCCTGGGGTAGTAACCCAAGTCTGGTGTCTAGTGGTAATAAATGGAGGATCACCCGCAGCACCCGCAGCACCTGCAGTCATGAAAAGCACCTACAGACGTTGTCCTGGCGCCATGGAAACCGGACAAGACAGGGAATCTTGTCTGCAGGCAAGCTCACGCGTCACACCTGGACAGGTGTTATGGCAGTGCCACAGGAGGCCTGAGGAAGCTAATAGTAGTTAAAGGATATGGGTCATGTTCGTACATGTGTTACTCAATACCGAGCTGCTTTTACCGCGGCTTCCTTTATGCTCCGGTTGCCTTTTTGTAGCGATGGTGCGTTTCTCTGCATGAGGGTGCATTTCTCAGAGTTATGCACGAGTGCTTTTCCGCGTTGTGAGTATATGTGCATTTATAGCCAGACCCCACATCACATGAAGTTCACTGATTCCCACACCCAAAGCTTGATTTCTCCATGCTGTGTTGTTGGCTGTAGCTGTCAGTACCTGTGCTATCTGAGGTCTTTACATTGAGGTGACTGGTGATTGGTGAATGTGGTGGATTTCCCAGTTTGGTCACCAAGAAAAGCATACAATATTCTTCTCTAACTACATTGAACTATTCGCTGCATAGCGGCGTTTCAGTCAACGACGGACCGCATGTACGACAGTGGTTCCCTGAGGTCGTAATGGAGCTGAAAGCTGTCAAGATGTCATAGCATGACTCAATACTGATGCTGGTGTAAACAAAACTGTTTTATAAAAGTGTAGCACGTACAATTATGTACAGTATAATGTACTTGGTAACAATAAACAACTATGTTACTGGTTTATGTATTTACTCTTCCATACGTTTTATCGTTATTTTACAATGTACTCTTTCTACTTAAAAAAGTTTACTGTAATAGAATATGCTGTATCACGCATGGTGTGCAAGGAGGTTTGTACAGCAATGAAATCACGTTACGCCACATATCTGTGAACATCTCTCCATCATTAAGTGATGCATAACTATATAGCCCACAAATGCACTATTGGATTTTACTCAGTTTGAACAACATTGACATAATAAAAATAGTTATTTTGTGATGTACTGGCATCCCGTCCACGATATCTCCAGCACATGATTGCTGAGACTGGCTCATTGTGACTCTATACTGGAAAATCATTTGGAAGTCGGATGCTTTGATGGATAAGCTCACTAGTGGAACATGGTTCATATCATTGAATCCCAGACTGATGTATTTTTTAGTTAAAATGTTTTTACTTAACAGACAGGAATTACTGGATGTCAGAACATGTCAGGAGGGATGAAAGCTAAACACACAAGAGGCTCTGTAAGATGTGCTCCCCTTTCTGTCATGGCCTGTTTGTGATCAGCCGATGATGGCATGCAAACAGGTGGGCAGGATGGGGCACGTCTTGCCTCCTGTCCCCTTGTACATCTCTGGGACGAGAGATGGGCGAGACAATGGGAACACAGGCAGTTCTTGACCTCTTTTTGTGATTATCACAAATGAGGGCCCGGGTATGAGGTGGTGGGCGTCTCCTCCGGTGGGGCATGGAGATGCTGGGTGCCCCCCACTGATTCGCACGTCTCTCTGTCTCGCACCACTGCAGGCGGCACGGGGACGATGCATGGAGGAGTCTGATCGCGCCATGGGACCGGGGCGACTTTGGCTTCTGGGCGTGACGACTGCTACCCTGGTCTTCCTCCTCCGTGAGTGCCAGCACCATCCCTCGTTCCCTCCATCCCTCCCTCTGTTACCTTCTGTAACATTTCTACATCTAATCTTCCTCCTTCTCTCTTCAAACAATTTTACGCAGCTGGTTATTGCATAATGGGCAAGTGCCATTTTGCCAGTACCTTGCGGCCGTAATTGTACTTGGATTCGAACCCGAAGCTCTTTGGTCAAATGCTCCATCCCCTGCTGGATGCACTGCACCGAAAGCCTGCGTGGAGTACAAGCAACTGCAAGTGATTATCAGCTGGCAGTCGGATCGTGTGTGTGGCGCTTCCAGGAGTATTAATCTCCAGTCAGGGTGGAAATTAGAGGGACCGTCTTGCCCTTGCAAGCCGAACGCCGAGCCACGGTGGCGGGAAGCAGACGTATGCAGACATAAACAGCCTTTTGGCTGTAAACATGCGGCCAGAAACACAGGCAAACAGGCAGGTGTGCGCATGGGAATATCCAAGAAAACATACGCGTCAAAAAAAGAGATGTATGCGCATATACGCCGCGATAAACAAAACACGCACACTCTCGGTGATGGGTTCGCACCTTCAAGAATATAGTCATAAACAGACAAATACATTGCAGCACATAGTAGCATGAACAGTCACATCCCCACATGCACAGTCATGGACCCATAGGTGCGTACAGGCAAACGGTGAGACACTGGAAGAGGCCTGGATGAGCACCAGCGTGAAAGTCACTCGACCCTGGCTGCAACCCAACGCCGGAGTCCGTGCCTGCATATTTCATACCTAATATCGAAAGCCAGTAGCCACAGCAACGTGTCTTTGGCCTGGCCTCACTGCTTAAATGAACAGATTCTGTGGTTTAGGAGAGTTATACACACATACATGCACAAGCCAGTGGGAGAATCCAAGGCTTCAGTCCTGGCAGCCGGTGGACACAGGCCACACTGAGCTGTGGAGTCATTCTGTCTGCTTCTCACTGTTGGGGGAGGGGGGGGTTCAAGGGGAATTAAGG
>JAABNY020000039.1:9982764-10016804 GCA_015164015.2 Brevimyrus niger
GATGCCTTTGATAATTCTAAATCCTTTTTATTCTAAATTAAATTTCCATTTTAAACGTCATTTTAACGAATAATAACCTCCTTCTTCTTCCCCAGGTGGGTCCTGTTCCACGCTCCCCGTACACTGTAGCCGCCAATGGCTCTCTAGTGCTGCGTCCTGTCAGCAAGGACCACCAGGGGGAGTGGGAGTGCCATGCCACCAACCGCGTGGCCTCCACGACAACCAGCACTGTTCTCCTTGTGTTAGGTGAGGTTGGGAGCTTCTTTCTTGCAGCCTCAGAAAACCCTGTGTTCATTTCTACTACGTGGCGCTTTGCAATTTCTTTTTTATATGGCAGAAGACTTAGACACAGCACTGTAAATTCTACACATGGCATAATCTATTTTAAGGACCTTTACCCCATCAGGGTCCTTTCAGTCACAAGTTCAGGCCTCGTAAGTAACATGCGTAAGAGGATTACCGCTATACGCACAAAACGCTTTCCAGGCTCTTCTGCAGCTTACTAGAAGCCCAGGCATGTTAGTACATTAGAGTCATGAGGATTCGAGGTTGGTCTCTATGTTCTCCTCATCTCCTCCCCTCCTTTGTACCCTCTTTCTCTACCAAGGCACAAGCCCCCAAGGTGTGTCCTCAGTGTCCATTAACCCAGGCGTGCATGAGGCCAATGTGTCATGGGAGCCAGGCTTTGATGGAGGCTACATTCAGAAGTTCTCTGTGTGGTCAGTGTCCCGGCCCATAGTGTAAATGCTCAGCGATGCTGGGTAGCGTTGTGTCGTGTCGAGCCAAGCCTTGTTCTTCCTTCCTCATTCTCTCCATCTCTTTCTCACTCTCCCGGTCCCCTTCTCCCCATGCACAGGCTGAAGCAGGCCTCCAGGCGTAAGCACGAGTGGACCTCTCTTCCCGTGCCCCCGTCCAACTCATCCCTCTTGGTCACTGGCCTGTTTCCTGACACCAGTTATCAGTTCAGCATCCTACCCCAGAACAAGCTGGGTTCAGGACCTTTCAGTGAAATCATTACAGTCAAAACCTTGGGTTAGTATCACCGTTGATTGAGTTGGAATGTCAGTGGAGGACCTGATACACAATGGGGGAGAAGATCTTTCACATCAGAGCTGCTGTGATAGTGTTCAGGATTCCACGATTGTTGCCCCGTTTATGCTCCGGTAGCGCTGGTCTTCTGAGCCATCTGCTAATTAGTTTTCTCCTTGGTTCTTTCACTGCCAGTTCCTCCCACAGATCCACCCATAGTGATGACTTCAGCACCAAAACTGCCCCCGCCATCCTTCTTGCTGGTCAATCAGACCTCAAACGGCATTTTGCTGCAGTGGGTCCCGCCCCCACCTCAGTCCCCACCAATCACTGGCTTCATGCTGCAGGCACGGCAGGAGAAGACCGAGTGGAGGATCCTCAATGGGGCCATCAGTGGAAACATCAGTGAGATACTTGTACAAGGCTTATTAAAGGTAAAATCCAAGGTTTTTGTTAAATGACTGTTTATGTGTTTGCTTTATATGCTTAATATATACTTAAAAGGGGTGGTGTGAGTGTCCCCCTAGGTGGCACTGTGCTTCATATTTCCTGGGCTATAGCTTTTGATTGTTTCCCCGACTTTGGTGCATGTTTGGCATGAAAGGGGCTTTTTTTCCAGAATTCCTCCAGTTCCTCCCATTGCCTAAAGCAGCGTTGCCCAGCCCCGTCTTTGGGGACCCCCAGGCAGTCCACGTTGTTGCTCCCTCCCACTGGTAGCCAAGAATATACTTCAGGCTACCAGTGACTAGGGCCAGCCATAAGAGGGGAGAAAGGGGAAGATTTTTAGCAGCCCAGACACTGGGGGGGCAGGAGTGTGTGAGCATGGATAATGGTAGTTTTGGACTGAGGGGGGGTGGGGGGTCCATTAGGTAGAATTGTTTAGGGGCACAGCTATGACTCTTTGTGAGTCAGTGACCCTGCCAGTGAGTCCATGCTTAGTAAGCTGTTGCGAAGCATGGCTGGACAGCTCAGCTGAAGATTAGGCGATATCATAAAGACACTACAACAATGTTGCATTTAAAGGGATTAGAACCTTTGTAACACCTGGAATGTAATTCCTCTGTTAGGTTCCATTTGGCACCCAGGTTAGGACTGTGCTGTTCTCCGGAGAACTCACAGCGGATTCTAGCAGAGATATAATTTCATGTCAAGTATGCATACTCAGAGGTGCAATAACATGGTCAGGGGTCCCTAGGCTTCAGCCCGGGTAAGCCTGTGCATTACAGTGCCCCTGTGCATACTCTCCATCTGCACATCAGTCACTTTGATGTGAGACATTGCAATAGTGTTTCACTTGGTTTTTTCTCCTGGTTTCGCCTCCATGTTCTTCAGGACTCCGTCTATGAGCTCCGGTTGCTGTCGCTCCGAAATGAGGCGGTGGGCGAGCCCAGCGAGTCGGTCAATGTCTCCACCGTGGGTAAGGTCACCTCTCTTACCGAGACCCCTGCTATCGCACTGCCATCACGACTAAAACAGAAGGTCACACTTCACTTCATTACTAATATCATGGCTGTCTGCTCTTGTCAATACAGATGGGCTATAAGATAGGATGCGACTGAAAGTACGGTGAATGAGCTGTGATATTATTCCTGCGACGATGATATCTTTGATATCCCTGTGGTTGTCGGAGATAAACTGAGATATCCCTGGAAGATAAGCTCTGTTGTCCTTCCAGGTATGGAAATATATCCGGCAAAGACTAGCCTGCTGGATTTCATCCCCGAGCCTCTGCTGGCCGGCGTGTTGGGAGGGGTCTGCTTCCTCTTTGTGGCCATCATTCTGTCCCTGGCGACAGCATGCATCATGAACCACAGGAGGGAGAGACGGCGCCGACGGCGGAGGGATGGTAAAGACAACAGCCTTGGTGTGGGCGGGACAGTGTTCTGTGCCAGCCAATGGGCTAGCACCTTGTTACGAAGCAATCCACTTAATTTTTAGAGCTGGTAATTTTAGCCTTAGCTTTCAGCTCAGGTTACCACAGTCAAGAGTATTGCACTTGTCCATCCTTCAAACACGAGTTCTGCAGCTCTGCATGAAGAGAACATGCGCAGCGGTGAACTTTCTGCATGGAGCACTCGCTCTTACCATTTAGAACGATGTCACCAGTTACATTTCCTCTCACTGCATTTAGCTGAAAGCTAATGTCCATTGTTGTTGAATCATGACTCGCTCAATGTGTCAGAAAAGCTCAAAAAATTCCATCATGGCCCATAATTGTTTTGTCACAAAAGTCATTGTATGCTATTGTGCACACAAATGTAACATCTTGTGCCTGTGGAAGATTCTGAATTAATAGTATAACAATAAATACCGCAGCTTGTTTAGTGAGAAGCTGGCTGACTTATATGAATATAATGTCTATAAAAATAAGACACTGGGAATGTTACAGCTCTCAAAGACTGGGCCTGACAGCTTTTTTTGGAAGCATTATCACTGTGTCCTTGGTCACCCTTGAGTGTTTTTAAGTTGAACCTGTGTTGATGTCATCCTGGTCTGGCATCGTTTTGTAATTCGTGTCATTGTGTGACCTTTGCCCCCGACCACCTTTTCAGATCTCCCCACTGCCCTGCAGAAGAGTCCACCTCCAGAGTAAGTCTCCCCCTGTCTCTACTGTGTCTCTCAGCTTGGGCCGCGTCGCTGAACCCTCACAACCATCTTGTCCATTACTGAAAGTAACATTGGGAAGGCAGATGGTTAGGGTTAGGGCTGGGGATTGTCCCGTCCCCGCTCTACCATCGTTGCATCAATATCAATAGGAAATAATGTCTTTTGCTAAACTAATGATGTGGCATTTAAACAAAAATAGGAAGTTGTGCTGCTGACTATTGAATTTACATGCTTCTGGGTCAGATTTAATAATCTTTCTTAAGTTGGCTCTTCTAAAGAAGTAAGAGAACAGGTCTTAACCATGACTATGAGTTAGTTCTGTGCTCTGTGTCCATGTGGTCCACCCAGGAAAAATCCGTGCCCAGTGCCTCTTTGTCTTAGGCACTCTTCATACTTCTTGTGTCGGGTTGGTGGAGTTTGCCTGGGGGGTAGAGCAGGGTTGGCGTAATGGGTTGACCAGCACTGGGGTCAGTTAGTAGGATTGCGGGTGTGGTGAGAGATTTTTGTGACTTTTTTGAAGCACTTTGGCTGACCCCATTTCTGCTTTCCCCTTACCTCGTGTGATCCCCTCGCTTTCTCTCTCCTCTCTTTTCTCCCTGCCTTCTCTTTCACAGAGCTGGCTCGCCTGCTGACAGCCCAGATAGTGTCTTAAAGATGAAGCTTTGTCCTCCTCTCTCCTTCTTCCCCGGCTCCTCCGCCTCCCAGTCAGTCCGCTCGTCCTTCGACAAGGGCAGCCGCAGCGAATACCAGGACCAACGGCAGCAGCTCTTATCCAGCTCCTCACCCCCTCCACGCTACACCCTCTTCGAAAGTCACTTTGGGGGGCAGCCCCCACCAGCTCTGGCCCTGGAGTCCATCTCCCGTGGCCCTGATGGACGCTTTATTGTTCAGCCCTACGAGGAGGGATCCATGCCAGCTCACATAAAAAAAAGCCTAAAAAAGGACTACCCACAATGCACCGCAGACAGAAGCGGGTCAGGAAGCACCAAGGCATCTGAACAGGTTTCTCCAAGGTCTGCCTCACCCTCTTATGAAAAGGAAGAGAATAAGGATAGACCTGTGGTGTTGTCTGTGGATATCCCAGGAGACAACCAGTCTCAAAAATCTCCTGGCCGTGTGAAAGCCATGGCCAAAAATTTTTCCCAACATGGCTGCTTCTACTCAGATGATGAGCAGGGCTGTTCAGAAGGACTGCTGGACCAAACCAGCTTCTACTCTGACAGCAGTGAAAGAAGAGCTTGTGACTCGCTGAAAAAGTACCATGTTTCTCGCTGTCAGGACAACCCATTCCAGACCTTGAGAAATCAATCCAGGAACGTGGAGCAGAGACAGGACAGGAGGAGATATGGCCCTTCCAGCTGCCTTCCCACTGGGTCCTTGAGGTCAAAAACAGACTGGAAGCGTGAAAGCAACAGCCTGAAAAAGTGCCTGAAACTTGCCCAGGAAAGAGAAGAAATGGAAAAGGAACTGGAAAGGTACACAAACAGCTGGGGTGCTCAAGAGAAAATAAAAGAACCACAGAAAATAGAGATGGAAGCTGAAAAGGAGCCTGTGTGGAAACTACAAGACATCACTCTCCGTCCAAAAAGTGAGAGAATCAGCAGGCTATCTGACAACAGGAAAGGCTGCTATTTTGGGAACACCAGCAGCCCCATGGGACAGACCTCTGCATCCTCATCGTACATTCACTGGGACATCAGTCCCGTCAGCTCTGTCACTGGCCTGGTGCCTGTTCAGAGTCCTTCAGAAAAGGTTCCTCTGATGTCCCAGTGGTCACCATCTCCTGCAGCTGAAGAAAAGTCCACGGTTCTGGAATGTTCCCAGTCGCCAGCTACGCAGTGCACCCAACTGTCACTTTTATCCCCTGACTTAGTTGGCTCACCCATGTTTCCTGGAGACCTAAAGGGTTCTAAGTCAAGGTGTCCAGAGAGAAGGTTGGAGGTAGAGCAGGAAAGCATCTGTCGGAGGCTGGTTCCAGAAGAAGCCATAACAAAGATCAGCAAAAAGTTTAATTTTGAAGAAACTAATGAAAGAGTCACTAATTCAGATAGAGGGAACCTACACTCGTGTCCAGCACCAACATGTCATGAACAAGTGAAACTATTACAGGAGTCAGCCTCCCTCAATACAGAGAGGGAACCACATAAGAGCGTTGGTCCTAATATGGAGAACTCTAATTCTACCCTAAAAAACGCTGGAGACAGAGCTGAAAGCAAGGATAGTGACAAAGAACAGAGTCACTCTGAAAGTTCAACCTTGCCATATGATCTCCGGAAAGCTGGGGAAAAAGGAGGAAAAAACAAAGCTTGTGACAAACCTAGTGTATCCCCATTGTCCCCAGAGTCTGAGAAGGAGGGTGTCAGAACACGCTCACGGAAGAGCGATAAATGCCTTTATAGTGATAGCCCTAGTTGTGTGTCTCCATTAACTCTTACAGAAAATGAAACAGATCAGTCAAGTTCCTCTTTAGCTAGAATGTCAGATTCGTATAAAACTCTACATCAGACAAGTGCAATTCTGGAATACTTGAGCCTTCCTGGTTTCATTGAGATGAGTGTAGATGACCCTGTTGATGAAAATAGCACTTCAGCAAGCTCCGAGCAAAGGTCTGGTAATCTTTTACGAGGGGAACCAGACATAGTTCCAAAGCACTGGGAAGTTTATGACTCTGATAGAGAAGTAAGTAATCAATGCACTGTCATTTTAGAGAACAACTTCCGTGAAACTACACTTGAAGGTTCAGGCCAAGAGGATAGAAGATGTAAAGTTCTGAAACCTGAGGACTCTACAGTGAAAAAAATGATGCCAGACAAAAGCCACAGGCAGCTAGCTAGTTTAGAAGAACAAGGTGAGCAGGTTTACTGTGAAAAGT
Source organism: Brevimyrus niger (assembly GCA_015164015.2). NCBI lineage: Eukaryota > Metazoa > Chordata > Actinopteri > Osteoglossiformes > Mormyridae > Brevimyrus > Brevimyrus niger. Next base: position 9,989,273 of record JAABNY020000039.1, read on the forward strand.
CACAGGCACATCATGCAGAAATAAACTCAACGTTGGAGGTACAGAAAGCTACCAAGTCAGCTTTGGTGATCACTGCCACAGATTCTGTTTCTAACGCCCCTGATTCACTTACAAAGAGACAGGAACCTGTGCTAGCCCAAACCCAAAGATGTGAGACTCAGGACTGCAGTGCTAATAATGAGGCATCTAGGAGGTATCCAGCACCATTACATTTCATGAAGAAGTCATTGAGCATGGGCCCAAGCAGATCAAGCTATACGGCAAGACAGCCCTGTCCTCAACTAAAAAAGTCCATCAGTTTAGGATCGCAAAGATGGGAACATTCAGAGATCCCTCAGAATTACAGCTATGAAAAAAATTACCAGGATGAATTCCTGCACCCTAATGTTAAAATCAAATCTTTAAGCTTGGGACGCAGTTCTGCACATTCCTCCTCTTCCAGACATAGCCAGTTTCACGAAGAATCAGTCCCATTCCGACCTCAAAGCCACCCTGACCTCAAGAGCTCTCCTCTGGCAAAGATGTCTTTAACATCCCCATCTCAGCTGGTTGTTGCACCTTTAGCCAATGACCCACAGAATCAGCCATACCCATTAGCCTCCGGCAGAGCACATTGTCTCGATCCGCGGCGACAGGCCACTGCCTTCCCTGAAACATCACGCTGGCCCGTCACTTATCAGGGCGCCCTAAGGTCTGTGCAGCACAGGACAGCTCTTCATGAATACCCGGGCCCCCAGATGCCACCACGGCCTGCGGTGAGAAGGGACTATCTGCGACCACCTGACTCAAAACAAGGACCCCACAGAGCCTTCCTGCCCCGGGGCTACAGCTGGCCTTCACCCTACTCCGCCCCATTTGCCCACCGGGAGTCAGAATGGTACATGGGGAGGGAGGTCGAATTGGACGTTAGGGAGTGCAGAGATGGGAAAGAGGGGAGGGCCAGCTATGCCAGTCAGAGCAGCGGGAGGGGCAGCATGGGGCCCTGTTACACCCAAGCACTGCTCCGTCAGTCCCTGTCCCTCACCCCCACCTTCCCCAGCTCCCCAGAAACAACAGAGGAGACTAAGAGACACTGTTTCATGACAGACATGCTCAAAAGTAGGCCAGCCAAAAGGTGAGGTTCTGCTTTTACAAGCAATACCGTAATAATGCCTGGGGGATTTACAAGAAGTAATTTAATCCATTGGCAGGTTTCCCCTTGGATATTAGTATAGACAGTCAATCTGTTTAAGGACAGCTTGCATTATTTTGAAGGGTAATACGGAACATTTGTAGGAATGTTTGATTACTTACCTGAATTTAATAAGAATGTCCACAATAAATGCCTTTATACATCTGCCACAAGGGGAAACACATCGGTAGACGAGAGCTATGAATGGGATGAAGTGGATTTCCGAGTGGATTCCAACACCCTAGGGGAAGCAAGCGCCACCCACAGCTATGGGGGGCAGGGAGGGGTCAGGGGGGAGCGATTGAGAGGTCAACCTCACTCCGCTGTCAGCTTCAGGGAGCTCCAAGGCAAAGGTAAAGTGACGACGCTGTGGTTGTAGTCTGCCTGAATGTTCATTTTGCTGTTGCCACATGGTCTGTACGTCTCTCTCTCTCCCCGGAGGTTTTAATATTGTTCCTGTCTCCCTCCCCTCTTCCCCATCCCCTTTGTTACCTGCTTCCATTCCTTCACCCTCCATCCCTCCCACTCCAGACATGCCAGCCTTGCCCCACTTAGGCCCTTTTGCCCAGCCTGGTCCACCTATGCCTCCCCCTCCGCGGGGCCCATATGGCCACTCTCTCACTGAGGCTCGCTTCAATGCCCTTCGCTTGGAATACCAGGAGTTCCGCCGCGCCCAGGAGTCCTCCTTCTCTCACGGCCCCCACCTGATCCCTGACCCTGACTCCGACCCTGACTCGAACACAGCATTGCTCTGACATTTGCCACATTTCATCTGTCTGTCCTCCCTTCTTCCCCCCTTCCTCTCAGCTCTGTCGCTAACTGGTCGCTTGTCCTCCCTGTGTAGCAGGGATAGCTTCCTGGTGCAGGTTTCTCTTATCCAACTAGCCTGTGTCAGTTGTTTATCCATTGGGTTGTTGGTCATTTCTTTTGTCTTAGCTTTCTTACTCCCTTCTCACTATATGTGCTCTTATTTTACTTATAAGCCTCAAGTGACTTACATTCTCCTTATAACACTGTGTCAGACCAAAAATATCTTCAATGAAAGTAGTTGACTCACGCATGATGCAAGATGTTCTTTTTGCAGTACTTGTTCTGCTAATTCTATGTCAGAACCCATCAGGGAAAGGCCAGATTTTGAATTGCCTGTATACAGGCTCAATCTGAATAAGCCCAGATTATTTATTGTCTTATAAGGGGCAACATGACATTGAATTCATAGTTTTCCAAGATGTCAGGTGGTCCTCCGTTTGATAATGGCTGTCTTAAAGGTTTAAGCTAGACCAAACATCCTCTTCAAAATTGATTGTGAAGACAAACTGACACACTTCCTGATTGGTCCTCTAGAGGCCCACAGCAAGCCTGGAGTCAGAGAGACCAGTCTTCCCTCTGATTTTTTTCAGCAACATCGTTTGACTTAAAAGTTCAGTTTTTTTGCCTGTGGTGTCAATGAACTTTGAGTCAGAAGATATGGGGGATGTGAAAACAAAGACACAGGTTGGATTTCTACCACTGCTTAAATGGTATTTTTTTAACAGCGATACAAAGGGAAGTTCTGTATATTCTGCAGAAAATGAAGTCAACTGAGGTTCTAGTAGCATTTTTGGGTTAAAGCTAAACGAAACACCAAACAAGTCAATGGAAAACTTTTATGAAAGTACAGGAGGTCTTCCTGGACAGTGGAAAACTGGATGGCCTTCTCTCCAAATGGAACATGAAGAATATGACTGTACATTGGTATCTCCACTGTGGTCTCTGTGTGGTATTTTCAGTTCAAGCTGCACAGTCTTTAATAATAATGCCCACTTTTTACTGCATTCTCCAGTCATTGTGCCTGGATGGTTGGTAACAACCATTTACAGGAGAGCTTTAAATGAGTAAAAAGCCATAACAGGGTCTAGTCATTTGTTCGTAAAAAATGGTTTGTGCAGTATGTGTCACATATTGCATCTTTTCGCTTCTTATATCGAATATCTAAAATCTCACTCATCTGGTATGTTCAGTATATGCTTTTTAACTGATGGGACTGACTCAATCTCATGGACCTGCCCTGTGCACAAAATCTTCACCTCATCATCTCCACAACATCATCTCCACAACATCATCTCCACAACATCATCTCCACAACATCATCTCCACTACTCATTGTTCAACTGTCCTGTTCACAGATCAGCAATATTTTAAGTACAGTTTTTAGGTACTTCTTAGTACTGAGCAGATGTTCATCCCGCTGGTGGTAACAAAGGCCCAGCAGATTATTTTAAAGAGTGTTTTACCTTCTGCCTTCCACTGATAAGTGCTAAAGAAGTGCTAAACAAGCAGGACACTGTAGCCTGGGAGAATCACAGCACATGGCCTCTATTCTTGTGTTATGTCTCTAGATTGGTATTCCCTTAAATGGTATTTAAAACAGTTAAGAGGTGTAAGAGATCAGTGAAGCAGAAGCTTTAAATGACATGCATTTGTATAGTAACAATTCATTGGTTTGCACAAGTAAGCAGCTGTAGGCTTAACCTGCCCTCTCTCTGTGAGTACCTGACAGTGCATTCCAGTAAATATATTTTCAGTGTGCAAACCTTACCCATAGTAGGTCATAGGTTACCCAGTCTGTGATCAGTATTGCGTCAGCTACGTGGACGTTATCGTTACAGTAATTGCTATGGAGTTTCTAACAGCAAGTATGTTTTGACAGAGTACAGTACAGTTTGGTGGTTTACAGTTACAGTGATGTGAACCCTTTTACTTTGGGTCCGTCCTCTTTTAAGATTCTTCCTCACACTCATTGTCCCCCTATTTACATAGAAACAGCATCAAGTTAAATGTTTCTTTACAGGGCTTTTGAGCTCTCGTTAGCCAAGCTGAGAATCTTCAAGAGGTATTGCACAATACTTAAAGCAAAGTACACAGATACGTTCAATGGTTTGTCTTATTTATGAAATGCATTTGTCATTTTAAATCAAAGCTCACACCCTTGCCTGCAAATTCCTTCATTTGCCTCAATGGTTTCATTGTTGTACATAACACAAATTTACAGTGAATGAAATCAGATTCTGTCCACCTTAATTTAGGATGTTCGTATTAAAATGGAAGGTCGTGCCTTTTGGGAAACATTGTTTATGATGATATTAAACAAGAATGGCGATATAGGTTGTCAAAAACACAACATTTGTTATAAAGTTTAATTAGTATGCATTGGTCTGAAATTATAGTCTAGAGTTCCAATTCTCCAATGATACATAAATCAATAAACGACAAATGTCACACCATGTTTTGTACAACAATAGTATATTGTTATAATCTTTCATCGGGTTTTAAATCGTATCACAGTATCACATCTTTTTATAATCATCATCATCATCATCATTAACAACATTGTTATATATTTATTAGCATATTTGCTGCAAAGGTTTCAATATGCAAACAAAGGTCATGTATATGTGCACTCATATCTGTCAAGCACTGTGAATGTTTTTACTGCATTAGTGGTGAACTGTACCTCTTTGCTGGTGAACAGTAGTCTCTCACGTTGAATTTCATGTTCTGGATATGTATATTTTTAAATTATATTTTGTTGTCCACTTCTTTTGCAGATAATCATTTGAAAATATGGTCTTTTTTCTGTACTGGAATGATTTGCAAAGTAGAATTTTTTTATTAAATGTTTTTAAATTAAACATTTTAAAATAAAAAATAAAATTCTGATATTTAAAATGTACATTTTTGTACTGTATGTAGAATATCTGCATTTTTACATTTTTTTAAAATGACTTTTCAGGTTTTGTACAAAACAAAGGTGAATATTTTGTTTGTATTTGTTTCTGTCGATGTGACGTTGTATATACCGTCCTTGTATGTTTGTAAAAGATAATAAATTCATACATTTAATATTTGACGCTTCATTAACATTTGACACCTTTTTGTTTTTAAAATAATAATATTATTAATAATGAGTCATACATATGAGAAAATAGAGGCAGAATCACCATCTGACTACTACAATAGTGGGTATGAGTGACTCCAGCATTATTGCTGTGTCAAACGCATTGTCTAAATTAGCTGACCTATCCAAAGTGACTCGCACAGCTTGCAGTTATAATAGCAGCAGCTGGAGTTTGAAGCTGCTTAAAACTGTGCTGTAGGCAGTAACTCTCTGGTTGGATGAATCTCTTCCAGTAAACAAACCCCCCCCCCCCACACCCACCCCCAGAATGACTTTGAGGCTCCACACTCAGCCATAAAGAAAATACACTGCAATCAGCAATTTTGTTCACATAATTACTATACCATTGCTTATATTATTTAATGAGAATATGTTTTGCCAAGATTAGAAATTTATTCTCTCTGCCAGACAATTATTTCTAAGAAAATAAAACATTTGAAAAAAGCATTATTTCTGTACCCAAGAAAGATTGGATAATTCAGGACTATCTGAGGATTAAAGAATACTGTCAGTGTAAAGTAGAAATTTGTTTATAAACAATATGTTTCTATTCAGAATTTTCACAAAGGATTTTAAATCATACAAAAGACACCCAAAATGAGCGATATAAAATGGCAATAAATTTGAGCATGTTTATTTTTTAAATCTAGATAACTAAAAATATATTGCTAAATAATTCATGGTAGTCAAAAGTTTATGGGCAACTGATTTTATTAAAATAAATGAAATACAAATGAAATTATGTAAGGGTCATTTATTTGGACAATACATACAAAATGTCTAACAAGTGTGACCTGCAATGCATAGAATAAGATTTTAAAAGCTTTCAAGTGTTGATTGGAAAAAGTTAAAAAGGAATTGTGGTTGGAACCTTAAATTGTCAACAAAAAAATAACAATAAAAATAAGGATCTATGTGCTCTGTCACATGATCAGACACTTCTCCTCAGCCTTAGTCTTGATCTCGGTCAGTGTGGCCTGAGCTTTCTCCTTCAACTGCTCTAAGTCCATATTCTGGAGGTTCTGCATCTGGCCCAGGATGGAGTCCTTCTCCTCCTCCTCTTCAGCATCTTCATCCACCATCTTCAGCAGCTCCTCGGGTACGTCCACATCATCGCCTGCCATCTGGATCATGTTCTCATCCTGCTCACTCTGGGTACACAGAGACTTTCTTAAAGTAATTAACCCTTAAGTTGACATGCAGGTCAAAAATGATCCATTTCTGAGTATCACACTGGCAATAAAACCCTGACTGATTTTCTTTTTCCGTGTTTTTTTTCTTTCTGAAATGACCCTAACATTGGAAACTAATAATACAAATTATTATTATGAAAGCTGAACATGATCAGGGTACAAAGATTGTCTCTGGGTCATCTTTGACAGGTAGGTATAAACATAATCCACAGGAAAACTGAGGTATTGCTAAATAATTTTATAACAACTATAAAAGCATAATAAACCATCTTTATTATTAATCTCTTGATATTTCTTCAACTGAATCACTTGCGGGACGACATTCTCAGAAGTTTTCCCACAATGAATCAAAGCAAGACTTTTTCTCGCAGGCAATTATTGCTTTCTAGCAAGGAATGGGTGACAGGGTGGGGGACACAGAATCCCTGTATGTGTGGCATGGTGACTCAGTGGATCGCACTGTTAAATCACACCTCTTGGGTTGGGAGTTTGAATCCATGGCTGTGACGTTTGTACATCGTCCATATATTGTGTGACATATAGTTAGGCTGATGACCATTAAATTGGCCATAGTGTATGAATGCATGTCCTGTGACAAACTGCGATCCTGTCCATGGGAGTTGGCCCTACCTTGCATCCTTTCCAGCCTGTATTAAGTCTCTACGTCAAGCGCAGCCCTGACTGGGAAGAGCAGTCAGAATTCTGATGAGCTACTGCACATTTTCTCCATTAAATGTGTCTCTGGTATCCCTTTTTTCCCTATATCTCAGCAGCCTATCTAGTGTATGCGCTGACTTTTGCCCCCGAATTCAGCAGCCCTAGCCTCCCTTCTCCTGTTCTGTGCGAGCACTGCATGGTCTCATTCGTGACATAATGCTTTCATTACATCCCTTTCCCACTTCTGCATAGTCAGCATGAACCAACAATAGCATGTCTGCAAAAAAATAATTTGAGCAGATCACAGAAGTTTGGGTATTACAGAAAAAGTTCTCTGCTAAAATATTCCCCATTGGCTTTGCTTAGAGGAAAGTTGTAATAACAATGTATAAGAAATGTCTGCTGCCGGTATGCTGCTCTGTTCCCTCCACTCTCCATGGTTGGGGGTTTGAATCTGACCTCTCTGTGGGTGTGGAGTTTGCACGTTCTCCTTGTTTCATCTAGATATTCCAGTTTTTTCCCACAGTGTCACTGGGGTACTTGGCATCTGTAAACTTCCCATAGTATATGGGTGTGAGTGAATGTGTGTGTGTATGTGTGTGCATGCGTGCCTGTGTGTATATGTGTGTGCATGCGTGCGTGCATGTGTGTGTATGTGTGTGCATGCGTGTGCCATGACTTTCCGCACACCTACCACTACATGTAATGCAATACATAGTGGCCAAGATGCCTGCAAAAACAGATGTAAGTGCAGAGCTCTAAATGCAGCAGATCATAGCTGCCAAGTGACCCTCCACAGAGGCACAGACGGCCTCGACATGCCGTGGCACAGCCAGAGATCCCTTGCTGACACACACACGCACACACACACACAAAAGCCCTTCTGTTCCCTCAATCTACTGGGCTTCATGTTAACTCTACCTCCCAGCCATCATGTCAGGAAATCTTCTGCAACATGGAAGCCACAGCTGCATGGCACGGACCCCTAATACACGGCCGACAGATGGGCCTGTGCTCACCTTAGGCAGTCTGTACTTATCTCTCAGGCATGTCCTCAGTGTTGCTCTCTCTGCTTTCCTGTGCAGGAAGTCTGCATCTCTTTGCATCCTGGCAGGGAAGGACAGGCATAGATTTAAGAAAGTCTGTTCTGAGACATATGAAGCATGATGTGAAGTTGCAGCACAATTGGATTTGTTTCTGAAAATTTCCAGAATGTACTTATTCTGTTCTGCCTGTTCTGCAAAAGTAAACCAGATTCTTAAAGGGTTCTTAAAATTTTGAATGTGTGTAAAATTCTTTATCATTTAATGATTCTCCTAGAGAAAATGCATTAACAGTTCAGGTTATGAAGGTTATACAGTAATTATCTGGGCATAAATTCTTGATAACTGATAAAAAGTACTTTGATGTAAATGTTAATTAAGTAATTATATAGGCGAAAAGTTATTGGCTAAGTCTGATTTAACAAGACCGCCCTGTGCACCTGCAAGAATTCTTATACATCAGTAACTCATTTTTCAGATGAGGAGATCGTCCCAGTCATTAATGAACGAATATGACCTTTCAGCTCAACAGTAAATCATTCCATAAATTAGGTTCTGTGCTTTTCACCCTAACATAGAATGATTATACCTTCATTTTTTAATAAAAGTGACCATTAATGCAACAAAATGTAGCAAAGAAATTATACAGTTTGCACTAATTATACAGGCCAACCATCAGGCACTAAGTTCATCCATCCCCGGGCTATCAGGGCCTGGACTGCAACATCCCCAAACGTAGTCACTGGTAATCTGCTGAAATCAGGATTGCATTAGCCTGACTATGCTAGACACTTTAACCATCTAGCCACCCATGTCCACATTTGAATTCTCGCCCAAACCAGCTGTTACTTACACTCTGCTGCCTTATTGTTTAACCTATTTGTAGTCTTGTTTCATTTCCAGACTATATATTACTATACCTACTATATTACATCATTCTGCCATAAGTGTCACCCCCTGTCCTTTTTATATTACATTGCAACAAGTCTCTGTGTATTAATTGAGAGAATTCTTCAAATGACAAATTTTAAATTATGAATTTGATGATGAATTGAATATCTGACATTTCTCTAAATACCTCTTCCAACTCCAGTCCTGAGAATAATATAGTAAATAGGCTGCTACAGCCCATGCTGATGATGGGATTTATTCACTTTCATTCTTTTTTGTTCTATGTGGCAAGGATTACGAGAGCTTTACCCTCATCTGAATGTTCTTATGCTTGATTACATTCGGCCTCTTAACGTAGATAAATCGGAGTGACTCGCTCCATCTGAAGCGATGGATTTTGCCTTTGATCTCTGCTTCGCATGCTAGTTTCTGCACTCCTTGTATCGGAGAACATGTTAGGTCCTTCGTGAAGGTCCATATGTAAGATCTGAGGTCGGGGGTTAAACACGGACATTACTGTTCAAGTGTTATGCCTTTCGGCCCTAATGTGGGCATTTTCAGAGATCAGCTGCTGATCAGCATGGCCTGAGATTAGGGGTTTAATCTCTGGAGCTGCTTTCTGTCTGTGTATCTATGTGTGTCCTCTGTTTGTGGGGAGGGGGGAAGGGGAATTAATTTTTGTATACAGAAATACACATTCCGCTTCTTAATGAACCATCATTAAGTCCCCACAAAATATGTAATATACACAACGGTATATACACATCGCAGTTGTGTAGAACTTAGCCATAAATAAACATGATTCAAATGCTACCATAAAGACACTAGAAATGTCTGTCAATGGAAGAACATAAATGCCACACTAAATATCATTGTGCCCATTGACTATAATGAAGCCAAATTAAATATTGCTGGTACACATGCCGACCCCCCCTGCCTAATTGTGCCCTTTAATTAAAGACCTAACTTATGGTGTAAAATCAGAACGTTACTTAAAAAAACAAGTTTCAAAGTCTTTATTAAAAATAAAATTCAGGTTTTTGGACTGAATATTTAAAATCACCTAATTCAAAAACTGAGATCAACATTTAGCCATAAATCACGGCTGTGCATCAAGCACAGTTTAACTTTGGCTCCGTTCCTGCCCCACACCATGAGGGGGGACACACTGGGACTTACTTCTCCTCCACTACCTGCTTCTGGTACTCCTCATACTCCTCCCGTGTCATGCCCGCCGCAGCAGCTGGGTCGGATGGGGTGGCTTCCTCCGTCTTCTCCTTCTCTCCGCCGAGGCCCATGCTCTTCAGGGGGTTTCCCACCATACTCTTGATGAGGAACGCCATGGTGTCTTCTATAGAAATGGATGGTGTGTTCCTTAGCTAAAACTGACGGCTTTCTTTCCCAGGCACCGTTCTTGGCAGAGGAGTCCAGTGAGGGACCAGTTAGCCAACCCACTGCTTGCTGGACCAAGGACACACTGACAGCTGAAGCTGCAGCAGAAAATGAGAGAGGCAGCGAAACCAAAGCCATAATCTGGATTTAACCTCTCAATCTATTTGTCCCTGAGGCAGATGGTGTTGTTTCTATATAAAAGAAAACAGTTAAAAAGTCACCTTGTGAAAAATATCGTCCCAAACGAATTGATATTAGGTATGTAAATAACTCATTTGTTTCACTTTTTTGCTGGAGCATGTTTGCCTCCTCTCTTTTAGTAGGAACAAGGAAGGAGCCGGCCTGTGCACCAGACCAGAAAGATTAAGACGTAGGCAGATCCACCAGGCACCAGCATCCACCTGACCTGCTCTTCTGCTTCCAGCCACGTTTTCAGCACAAAGGGGTGAAGACATGAGAACGTTGACGAGTTGGAGGTTATGACATGATGGTATATAAATAGCACAATATTAGTCAGGGAGTGCAAAACCTTTTATTTCACTTTGCATCCTCAGGAGGCGTGGAAGAGAAAGACACAGAGGAATATAAAAAATAATGGGGGGTGAAAAAAACTCCCACAGCTTCTTATAGCTAAGAGAATATGGGCACAAAAATGCAGTGAGACTCGTGGACGCTGCTGCTGGGAGATACTTGGTTTTTAACCTATATTCCTAAAAATAAAAATAAGCCAGCCCTTCATCAGCCGAAACTGCTCTCAAGTGAGATGCTGCACTTGTGATCTAAATATCGCTGCTGTTTTACAAGCACAGTGATGAATCCGATCAGGTTCATTTTATCAAGATTAAGTGAATGTGTCTTTTGTGGGTTTGGCTTTAGCTGGACAGCACCTCATAAAGGAAAGCCTGGTGTGGGGTCTCTCCCGAATGTGGGGTCTCTCCCGAATGTGGGGTCTCTCCCGAATGTGGGGTCTCTCCCGAATGTGGGGTCTCTCCCGAATGAGCCTGGTCATATTCCTGTGGGTGGCCGCCATGACGTTTGTGGATGACCAGCCTCTCCTGGAGTTAATCCCCAATAAACCCTGGCACAGTTCTAAGAGTGGAACATTTACCACTTATCTGGATTAAAAAGTGAGCCAATTGTTTCTGCAGTCTAAACAGGAGAAGCCCGATTTCAGTTTGGGCCTGAGTAGAATTTGCATATCGTTTTAGGTGTGTCTTTAAGAGGGCACACTAATAGTTAATATATAAGAAGGCAAACTGCTGACATTTATTCTTTTTAGCTAAGTAAGGTCTACCAACTAAAGACAGATCAACACTTACAGAGACTTTTACATACTGTTTTCTAGGGCCGTAACAGTACACAGAATTCATAGTTTGGTATCAACCACGGTTTTGGGTTTGCGGTGTGGCGCAATTTCAGTCCTGCAGGCAAAACAGAATCTGTTTTGAAATTAATTAATAAATATGCAAACAAACACAATTAGGGACAGGTGAACCAATGGCGATGTGCCATGTCAGCGTGTCTGAATGACAAAATCTAATAGATGCTTATTTGCAAATTCTAAACATAAATAGGCCTATGCAAAGTTAATTAATCAAAAATATGCATCATAACAATCATCCATCCATTATCTGTACCCGCTTGTCCTATTCAGGGTCGCGGCATAAAAATTATAGTAAACAAAATCCCATCTAAATCTTGTGTTCTCTGCTGTTGAGCATGATTGCATATTTGTTGAGATTCGGTATAGCAGAGCTGACATACAGTTTTGATCTTATTAATTACTCTCTCTTCAGTGCCTGTTCCCTTAACTGGGAATCCAGAGTGCTCCAAGATCGGAGATTATGACTGACTGTTATCAGCATTAGCCATAATCAGCATAAGGTTTTCACTGTTGAACATCTACCTCTGCATGAGTTTAGGTTTCATCTGTTTCAATAAAGGTATTCATTTTTTTCATTGTGCGTACTGAACTGAAAATGATGTACATGATGAATCCGTGTTCCGTTACACCCCAAGTAACATGTAGTGTTCACAAAATATTCAGCATGCCCTAACTTTAAATAGAATGATACTTTTGTGATTTACATGTGTCATAGTGTATAACAGTGAAATGGAAAATGACTTCTGTAACATTGATAAAGTAACGAGAGCAGAACAGGCCACACCTTCAGCAGTGGGTTGGGGACGGGTATCACCGTTCAGTCTTCTGGTACCGCAGTATGAAACATTTATACTGCGGTTTCAGTTTGAGAAGCCTTACACCCTTACTATTTATGTACCTACTTGGTCTCCTGGCAGGATATCTAACAAAGACCCTTTAAGAACTGCTAGAAGGGAGGAAATTATGTAAAAAAATGGACTTGTTTTGGAAACCTCTTGCAGATTTTTTCACTTTTTATTTTGGTGGCATTTTGACACACTTCAGATCTCAATGAGCCTCTGCCAATTACAGAACAAGAGAGAGATACTGCAGGGGCTGATATGCACACCCCGGCTAGCCAGTCATCCCCCGGATACCCAGAGGAGAGGCAGTATGACCTTGGGCCACAAGCCTTTCAATGGAGATTCAGATCAGAGAGACTGTATTAGCAGAAGGTAGTGGCAGGAAGACAATGGCACATACCAACTGTGCTTCCCCATAGGGGTGGACAGCAATATTGGCAAAGCTACAGCTCGTCTTACCACCAATTTTTGGGAAGCAGCATCTCTAGCTGCAAGAATGTCCCCAATCAGTAGGAGTTCTAGCTGGCAAACAGCTGGTACTGGTGTATTGTGGGTAGGGTCTGCATCACTGCCCAGGGGACCATGCTAGAAGAGAGGCTGTTCTAGCAGGGGAGGGCTGCTGTCCAGCTCATTAGCATCGGAAGGAAGATGAGAGGCGCCCAGGTGGTGGTACCGATGCCCGCAGGTGCCAGATTTTCCTGGAGAGGTTGTCCGCCACCAGGGGCGCATCACCATGACAGAGTGACGGGCAGGAACAACAGCTGCTGAGTGAGCACTCAGCTCGGGCAGGACGGTGGTCAACCGTAGGTGCAAAAGACGGATCAGGGGCAAGGATCAGCTGTTCAGGGCATGAAAAGAGACAACAGGGAGCAGGGAGGGCCCTGTGGCAACAAAGCTGGGAGGGGCTGATAAAGAACAAGAAAGACATACTGAAGATATTGCTCTGTAACCATGCCGACATCTGTGATGATGCCTGTTGTGCAGAGGACACTCAGACCGACCCAGTCCAGCATGCCAATAAATACTGGCCACATACTGCCATCCATCCCCTGGTTGCCACTCTCCAAGATGGACGATTTAGAAGATGCGAGATATGGCGTAGTCAGGCATCCTCTAAATATCCTGCAGCCCATGGATGGTACCAGCTGTCTTGGTGAGGAAGGACGGCAGCTGGCACTGTGCTAGCCAAAGCTAGCTGAGCACCATCACACGGCCAGATTCCTACCCGCTACCCTCATGGGCCCCAGGTAGAGAAGACGGGCCGGTATTCTTCCTGGGGCAGAGGCTGTACTGCTGAGTCGTGCCTCATGGTGAGTCTTTGCCATTTCCGCCCTTACCTATGTAGCACTACCTTCACCGTTAGGGGCAGCCACGTCTTTCTCATCTGGCTCCCGAACTTCCGCGAGCAAGAGGGTCAGCTGGTGCCACCTCTGCAAGCGCTTGGAGCGAGGTAGGCCCTCTCCTGGCCGCCACTGGCCTGCCCCAGTACATCCCGGGAGAGCTGGTGGGCCACCTACAGGTACCAGTACAGCCCCCTCACATAGGGCGACCCGGCTCAACATTGACCTGCGTCTCCAGTAGCTTCCTGAACACCACCTCTACTGGCAAGTGGATCTCCTGCCCAGAAAGACACATGACTGAGATTAACCCTGCATGGACGAAGTGTAAGTACTGCACTGTTTGCTTTATTCTACCCACATCTGCCCCCTCTCCTGCAGAATTTCACCGTCTCTCTAGAGATCTCTCTGGATCTCTAGAACGTGACAATAAAATTTGAAATGACTGTATTTAATATGTTGGTGGGTTTTATGGAGTTCACAAAACCAATAAAACTACGAGATATATAAAACAAAAGGCTTGGCAGATGGATATGTGCAGGTTTTAGTACCCTCTTTTTTACAATAGTAAGGAGCTGCTCTCACTTAGTAGCTGATTTATTCTGCTGCTGATAATGTATCAGTAAAGTACATAAAGTACATGGTGTTTTACTAACTACACATTCAACAGCTTGTATGCAGTGTTTTATTAAGCGCTGGGTCTTACAATTTTTATACAATATTCCATCTATCCATTTTCCAAACCGCTTATCCCACTGGGTCTCGGGGGGTCCGGAGCCTATCCTGAAAGCAACGGGCACAAGGCAGGGAACAACCCTGGACAGGAGGCCAGCCTATCGCAGGGCACACTCACACATGCACACCTATGGGTAACCCAGGCGGAGACTCGAACCCAGGTCCCAGAGTTGTGAGGCAACAGTGCTAACCACTGCACCACCATGCCGCCCCTCATATAATATTCATAAATGAGACCAGGTTCTACTGGCAGTATGGTCCAGACTCAGCTGTTTTATAATCACTGTTAATTTTACATTGTTTTTTTGTCCGTCTTGAGTGTCAGCAGTTCCTTGCTCATCCCCTGCCTCTTACTCAGCAAACCGAAATGACATTTCAGTCTTTTTTTTTCTTAAATGTAACCCCGAGGCATGATGGACGTGCGAGAGTGCGCGGGGCGGAGCTGATTTGGGATGTGGGCTCTCTCTGGCCGTTACATGACTTCGGTCGAGGTGCGAATGATGTGCCTGTCAGCAGATGTGAGGAAACAATGAAGCTGTTAGGTACAGCTGGTGAGTGAAAGGCCAGAATGGCACGGAAGCGGTTTGCACTGCGACGTGTGAGACTTCTTTGAATGTTCCCCGTGGCTATAATCACATTAAAGGACTTAATATATTTACTAACAAACTTCAAGTTTCAGCCTCCAACTAAGCATGACCTTTTAATATTTTAGCCAGCAGCACAAAGCCGGTAATTACTGAATGAGACCACACCATTTACCATTACAAGTAGGACTGATTGAAAGCTACTAGGTTAGGTTTCCTGTCAGAAGGTCCACTTCTGAATTCCTTAGCATAATGAGCACTTCAAGAAACCAGATAGTTCCAAGTCAGTCATGAGTCGAGTTCTTGATTTGAAGGCCCTAAAGCAGTGTTTCCCAATCCGGTCCTCCGGAACCCACAGCTGGTCCATGTTTTTGCTCCCTCCAAGCTCCCTGTCAGACGGTCCACACTTTAGCTCCCCATATAGAGCTTAGAGGGAGCAAAAATGTGGATTGTTTGAGGGTCCCTGAGGACCGGATTGGGAAACATTGCCCTATAGGAAAAGCTAGGCCACATAATGTTTCGAAACACACAACACAAGAATCTCATGCCTTGACTTCAGATTGGAAGGAGGTTCCACACTATTGCCTCAGAAATCAGGAGTTTTTTTATCTAAAGCAATGCCAGACAGTCTCAGGGGCAACTGGGGCTTAAAGACCTTGTTTAAAAGCTCAACGGTGACATGCAAACCATGGGGTTGAACCCGGCAACTTTCTGATCACAGGCTCGAAATCACCACCTCCCACTCACCCCAAATAAAGCAAATGACAGTATATTGGGTACAGATTTTCATTTGTGTCATTTCTTCAACTCTATAGAAGCTGTTAGTATTACCCTCATTAGAAAACAAGACAAATAAAATTTTGAAAAAAAAGCAGAGAGAATAAAATAGATGGAGCAGGTTAATAATTGCAAATTTGGTTCAAATAAGGTGCAGATTTGCAGCTGTTGTAATGACTGTTGCATCATTGTGGTGTGTAAGCGTCTTTGAGAGAGAAGTTTAAGGAAATGCTGAGTATGGCAGTGTTTTTAGGGAGAGATGACAATGACGACAATGGGCTGGTGTGCTTCAGACTGCACTGTAAGCACTACAGAGCTGCATGACTTTTCACAATAGGCCCTGGTACACGGTCTAATTATCTTTTTAAATGAGGATTTGTATGGACCATGCACACCCTATCCTGCTCACCATGGACTGATTAGAGGGCTCATGGACACTGAAGATTGTCAAGCTGTAGTGCTGAATACCTCCTGTCAGTTGTCAAGTTCATGTTTGAAGGCTCACCACCTTGTTTACAGACATACTGCCTGCCTTCAGGGCTGCCTGACAAGGGAAGATGTAACATCAGCCAGCTGAGGATTCTCTCCACATTGAAGGTACAACTAACATAACTTCAGATGCAGATCTAGCCAGCAAAGCCATACGGCAATGCAACTGAACTGTCTAAACCTGATTCAGACGACCGACACTAAGATGCAAGAATCTCCTGTTCTGGCTCCTGCGGTTTCCTTCCGGCCCTTTCTGCCTGTACTGAAGTGTGTTATACGCATTCCTCAGCTCAAAGGACGCTGCTGTGAAAATAAACAGAAGAAAAGCCATTAAAAATGGCCCCAAGGCTGATGTGTAAAGATCCCGATTTAGACTGACATCTGAGATTTTATCTGCCCTTCAGTTAGATGAATTTTCTCCTCATAATTTATTTCCTGGATTGTTTACTTGATGTTAGAAAATAAAATGTATTTTTTTGTGTTTTTGCAGCCTAGCTGTCGGTAATATCTTTTACCTTCTTTAACTCAGTGGGTGCAAAGAACTCTTAGCACATAATTCTAAGAACATTTCCAGCAGGGGGCAGTAAAATGCCAAAGCACACAAATTGACTGTCTGACACCATAAATCAGGCGTGTTTCTACATATTGAACAAAATCAGGGACTAAGTGAAGTTTACCTGGGGCTTAACCTTTTTTTTTTAAGGAAGGAAAATTGGCATTGTGGATAAAATACAGTGATACCTCGGTTCTCAAACTCACTAGAACTCAAATTTCTTGAATGTCAAACCAGTTTGACCTAGAATTCGATCTGAATATCAGAAGTCGAACCGTGAACGCTCTACACGCCAGGACATGAGTCATACTACAATGCAATTCTTACTTGAATGCCTTCTTCAGACTGGATGATTAACCAAATAAAGCAGGGCAACATTACAGTAACTAACAATGAATCAACCATTAACTTACGTGTACTATTAGAGCATTTATATAATTCATTTAAACTTTATTTTACCAGGTAAATTAACTGAAAACCAGTCACTGATATTCGAGAGAAATAGCAGACCGAAACTGCCTGGGATACAAACGTCATGCGTGTAATTAAACTCTTCAGCCAATAAAGGCAAAGGTGTGTCGTCATGGAGGTGGTTCCAATTTGTGCAGCCGGGTGAGAGGTCGCAATGCATCTAACCATGCATTGCGTCAGGGTCAGAATGCATTGCTTTAAGCCAGCGCTGTAAGCAAGTCGAACGCACCCAATGACCAGACTGGGGAAACAAACTGAAACGTGGGCTTAATACAGAGGACTAATGACAACAACTAGAAACAGCTGATCACATGGGGATCCCACATGAGGTTAACAAGGGGGGCGTGGCACACGAAAGGCACGGACGATCGGGGCAGGACAGGGGTAATGTTGGGATAAGATCTTTCGTTTTGGAAGCCATTAAGAAAAAAATGCTCTTCTTGTTTTATCCTGTTCATTTTGTGTTTAAATGCTAAAAAACACATTTAGGTGTAATTTTGGGGGGGCGGGAACCAATTAATTGATTTTCTATTATTTCTTATGGGGCAAATTTGATCATAACTCAAACTTTTTTCTTTTTAGGATTTGATCCGGAGTCCAGAATGGATTAAGTTCGAGAACCAAGGTACAACTGTACTCAAGCCTATAGCTAGCTCATGGCTGACATCTTGGTAACCACTGATATAAAGTGTAGATAAAGTACTCTACTGTGTTTTGGATAGAACATCCAAATTAACCAAATGAACTATGTCCATCTCTGTTTGAACAGCAAACAACTCTGATACTTACATCAGACAATGAAATGAAAATATTTCCCTCCTGGGGCGTCCTGTGTTACAGAGTTGACAAGCAAAATAAATGGAAACATCAGCATTTTGATTTCATAGAAACATTTCTCAAGGCGATGAAAGGTGGCATTAACAAAGTTCCATTAAGCGCTAACCCTGAAGTAAAACATGAAACACGGAGAGCACATAACAGAAAATATAAATGAGGAATAAGGATGAACAGCAGAGATGAGAGACAGCAGTGTGGAGATTTGGGAGGGGGGGCAGAAGCAGGCTGGAACTGTGTGTGGTCCTCTGCTAGCAGCAGTAAAAATACAGCTGTAACAATGAGACAGGAGGCCAGGGTGCTGGGGAGGGGGGCAGGGTTGAGGAAATACGAGGTATATATGGCCAAGATCACGTTTTCTGGTCTAATCCTATTGATATTAAAATTTTTAACATCTGATAAAAGAAATACCAGTCCGATATATTTTTTCCCCCTTTATGAACTACGAAGCATTAAATGATTTATTTGTATTGATATGTTTCAATAAACATAGCAAACTGAAAAATACAAGTCTGAAGACATCTAGACGTCTGAGTGTTACGTTTGTATCAGACTAGTGGTGACTGATGCTCGCTTGCACCTGGGGCATGACAGAATCCCCCCACCCAACAGCTGCCACTTGGAGGCAGAACCGCTGAGGGCAGTCCTAGGGATAAGTGGTCCCCGTGGAAAGCTGCAACTAGGGACTGACACGTCAGCTGTACGGATCCAGCACCATTCCTTTGGGCCGCACCCATCCCAGTCCACTAGGCACTGTAAAACACGCCATTGTCCTCTGGAGTCCAGGAGTGCATCTGCCTCACCATCATCCAGGTGAATTGGAAGAGGCAGAGCTGTGAAGGTAGTGGAAGGATGTGTTAATTGCCTTGTGCATCTCGACTACGTCCTCCGAGACTGCCTCGATCTCGGTTTGTATAACTCCTCTAACCTTGCCGCCTTATATCAGCTTTGTTTTGGAATCCTATGCTTATCACTCCAGTATGTTTGAAAGACTCTGGCAGGTGGAAGATATTTGGCATGACAGTTCCACTTAGAACCAGCACAATGTCAGTGGTGGACAGTTATGATGTACAGTTTTTTCAGTACTCTTTTCTTAAGTTTGTTTTTTTGTAATATCTCGACTTTGCTTGAGTGCAGTGGTACCATACCCTTGCATTTCACCTGTGCTGTGAATTTACCCTTCGATTTCAAGGACTCTCGACTGTAAAAATCGAGAATGTTGACGAAAACTGAACAAAATTATTCGCAAATTGACAAGGAGGCATTAGGTATTGTATTTGGGGTTATGAAGTTAAACCATGAAAACCTTTATGGTAGGAAGTTTCTTTTAGTGACTGGCCACAAGTCGTTATTAAAGATTTTGGGACCTAAGACAGGTGTCTCAACCGTAGCTGCTGCAAGAATGCAAAGATGGGCCTTGACATTAGCAGCATACACATATGAAATACAATACAAAAGGTCTGAGCAGCACTGACATGCTGATGCTTTATCCAGGGCGCCTATGATGCTGACTGAGAATGTGGTGTGAAACCCAGTGTACAGAGCTTCTTACTTTGACGACACTGCTAAGGAGATCGCTAAAGAAGCCGACAAAGATCCCGTTTTGAAAGTAGGGAAGCAGCTGGTGATGTGATATCAGGGTGGCCTAAACATGTACAGGGTGAAAGTATTTACATGCATGCTACCACAGCGGTGAAAATAATTGAGGAATTAAGGAAATAGTTTGCTGCTTCTGGCCTGCCAAAAGAAGTACTCTGATCACTGATAACGGGCCTCAGTTTGTGTGGAATTGGCGTCCTTTTTGTCTAAAAATGGAGCAAAACATATTAAGGCACCTACATACCACCGTGTCAGTAATGGCCTAGCTGAAAGGTTAGTACAAAATCTCAAGAAGACATGGCCAAAGGACCAAGCCATTGGTGGTATGACGCTGGGACATCGTGTGTCCATTTTCTTTACTCGGGTACAGAAACGTGCCTCACTCTAAAACAGGGAAGTCCCCAGCAGAGCTGATTTTGAAAAGACAAGTGAGAACCAGGCTGTCACTGATCAAAACCTCAGTTTGCTCAGAAAATGTAAAATGACACAGCAAGCTACGCTCCCAATGAAAGGTCCTTCATAGGTCAATTGGTGTTGGTAAGAAATTACAGGGGAGAAGAGAAATGGCTAAATGGTGTAATAAGTGAGGTACTGGGATCATTTACGTACATGGTAGAAGCAAACGGGAAGGTTATAGAGACAGAATCAGAATCAGATGTTAAGTGTCAAAGGAAAGTACACACTGTTGACACAAGGAGGACATTCTTAATGTGTGTTCATTTCTGGATTTTGATCTGAGCATACCCAGTGATATGAATTTACTTGAACTGGAATTGCATTCTGGACCACAGAACAACCAAGAGCACTGTCGCCAAAGGCTGTTGGACAGAACAGTCGGCCAGTGAGAAACAGACAACCCCCTCAAAGACTGTACTTAAGACATGCCCCTTAAAAAAAAAGGAGAACTGTTTTTTCCCCAGACCATAGAGTGTACAAAGGAGGAGCTGTGGTGTTTTACACACCGAAATAATTCAGAGGTGTTGTGCATTTTGACTGGTTCTTTTTTTTCTGTAGGCTGCATGATGACGCGGGTCTTTTTGGTGAGGCACGCCAGGTGGCGGCCGGGTCGGTTTTTCGGGTGTGCTTGTTCCACGTTAAGCGTGTCCAAGGTTGTCCAAAAACGGAGAAGTAAAAAACTTTGAAGTTTGAGGCTGCCGGTGTACGTGTCTGATAACTTAGACATCCAAGCACCATTGTCTTGTATCAGGGAGATACACAACAATACTAAACATATCTAAGCACATTTATCAAAACAGTAATTTGTAAAGTAAGAAAATACATTCCATGTGTAAGATTTTTTTCCTAACGGCTTCCAAACTGATAAAGAATGTACCCCAACACTACCCCAAGCCATGCCTCAACACTGCATCAACACTAGACTATGCCATGCGGTCCATTGTTTATTTTTTTTATTACTCTGTATTAGTTAATTTGTTCGTAATTCCAAATGTTTAGGTTGTAACATTTGTACAACTATTGCATAACTTTTTGGTGAGCAATGGCTACCAAAATGATATAAAGTACAGTGCATTACCTGATATTTTCACTAAAAAAGCACTATCACCAACAAACAGTGCTATCACAGCAAATGCGAGGCTGAGAATGAAGTGTTACCCTATTGTTTCCACTGAGAGACGTGTCGCGTGACTCATTTCCCCGTGCGTACAAGTTATCTTAGGTTGGCGTTTGACTTCTAAAATTCAGATGAAGTTTTAGGTCATTTCTTTTTCGAACTGGCTGAAATTAACGAAATGTGAGTTTGAGTACTGAGGTACCACTGTATCAGTATACTTTTGGAACCCTATGACATTTACTCTGCTATGTTTGAAAAACAAACACGGTCCTTTTGACTCCAGTACATTTCTATGAAGTTTCTTATTACTTTGAAGCATAGCTGTGAATTCGGCAGATGGATTTTCTTTTTTAAAATGTGATAGGCTATAATGTGTGTGGGTCACAGGAGAAAAACCAATCACGGTAAACTACCCCTAATCTGTCAATCATTTTGCTGTTGTGCAGTCATAGAGGTAAGGGAGTATAACTGGGTAGATTGTTTTTTTTTTTCTTTTCTCAGGAAGTTGTATCTACATACTTTTGCATGCCTATGCATGAATGCACACATTGTGTCAGAATGCTACCATGCTGTTGGGTGTAGATGGAGTGGGTGGTCTTAAAGTAAATGACAATGGGAATGGCTCTCCTTTTCTCTACTGAATTGCGTTTCTATAGGTTTTATAGCATATTCCACAAGTTGTCCGTTCTATAGGTTATACTGAAAGCATGTCAGTGAATTCAGTAGAAATCAATCATGTCATAGGCTCTCATATTAGCTTCCATAAATGTTGTGTGGCAACACAATAATGAGGAAATTAACTTTTGAATAATTAGGTATTCTTAATATCAAGTACTCCAGTACTTTAACTTTAACTAGGAGCATCTTTATCTTTGACTCAAGTTCTATTCTTTACCTGCCTCCACATATTACTACATAGCAAGTAGTAGCAGGTGCGGACAATTTCTATTGTGATGATTATTGTGAAGCCTGTCAGTTGGAGTGGATCCGATAGCCTTGAAATAGAGAGGTTTGGTTAAACTCACACTTTTTTTTTAATAATCAAGAAATGATCTTTGACAAACTTGACAACCACGAGAGATGTGCTGCTTGAGAGAACGGGAATATATTAAAATATCATTAATGTGGCCAATTACCCGATTACAAAGCAATTCATTCACAAATGACTGAAAAACTGCTGGACTATTACATAGTCCGTATGGCATCACAAGGTATTCGTACTGTCCTGGATGATGAACAAGGTCTTATACTCACCCCCTTCTCTGATTCTGATAAGATTATAGGCACTACGGAGATTAGTGAAGAAATGGGCCAACTGCAGCTGTTCTAGGCAGAGGGAATAAGAGGATAAGAGACAGTGGTTCCCTCCACTTTACTGCACTGGCATTCAGCACATGGTAAATCGACACAGGCATAAAGCCTGCCAACATTTTTGAAAAAAAGAATCCTGTTGCCACAGAAGAGGTAGAGGGATGGATAATATATGTTTGAGGGACCTCCTCTTCGGGGATTGATAAGTAGAACGTCCGACCCATTGGCAGGGGAGCTCGCTGCAGTCAGCTCAATTACACCATCCGACTGCCGATGTAGAGGAAGCCCTAAAGGTTGGGTCTTACTAAAGACGTTGTGGAAATCTTGATACTCAGATGGGATAGAGGGACTGTTCTCTGACAAAGAACTTTCAAGGGAAGAGACTTGGCGAGGTATAGTTAGGAAGTGTAAAGTGCACTCTGAGGACCAGGATTCTACTTTCCCCCAATTGACACAGGGGTTATGGAGTCAAAGCCAGGGATATCCCAAGATAAGATGAACACAAGCAGCTTTGTTTGATCTAAATCAATTTAAGTTTTCTAATTGTTAGCTTACTCATTGTCTATGAGTTTCTGCAATCATTTGGCAAGCTCCAAAAATATTCTGGTTTAATTGTTCATGGTCAATAACTAATACCGTGACTGTTAAATGCACAAATGTGAAGGGGTTGTAGTTGACATGACAGATCCGACAACATGTGTTATTGAACAAATAGTCATCATGTGACCCTCACATATTTTTATGGTACAGTATGTTTTGCTAAAGCTACAAGAGTTTTCAAGACTTTTCAGGCTAGACCTAGCTCTGATGGATAGTCAGATCTATTACATTTTTCCCCCATCACACTGATATCAAATTCAGCATTTGCCAATAGTGGGTATCAGATTGGTGCCATCTTGATAAGTAGAATAAAATACTCATGTCCTGAGCATGAAGAATAACAGAAAGAGGTAATCTAATACGAGTACCCTCTGGAGCTGGCCGAGATCAGTGCTCCAGACAGATGTTTTCCCCTTCATTTTTACATATGAAAGTACACACATTAGCCATCAGTGAAAAACAGCACAATATTACATTGGTGATAAGTGGTGCAACAGATTATATGTAGTGGACAGATGACAGCGACATAAATGGCTTAATGCACACGAAAAGGAGGCCATTTCATGTGAATTCATATGGAATCATTGAATCACATATGGAAGATAGTATGTTTTTACCCAATGTGTGGTAAAACAGAAATTTCCTTACCTTTGGGGACATTTGGATAACCTGCATCTGTGCCGTTTTTATGCCTAGTTAAAATGTGTGGGACTATACCTGAGTTAGGGTCATATGGCTTCATTAGATTTCTTGTCTGTTTGAGAGGTTTTTATCCATTTATCGGCAAAAAATGTACATTTACATTTCCTATATGAACAATCTGAAATTAGCAGTGTTGGGTAATTTACTTTTTTAATATATATGTACAGTTTACTGAATTCATGCTTTAAAATTTGAAAATTTGTAGCATATTACATTACATTAGCCAAGGTTAGTAACATAATCTGAATACTTTGGTTTACTTTCCAAAACTGAGCGTAAATATAATGGATATGGAAAAGAAAAAAAATGAATCAAATTCAATTTAATTTTACTGCACATCAAAAGGCAATTAATAAATTAACAATTATTATTAAACCACACAATATTTAGCAAAATTTCAAATTGCATTAATAATTTTCAATCAGCTCTGTTTAAAATAAAAGCACGTTGTTAGATTATTCGTTTACTCTGCAGCAACATTAAAAATTAAAATTTCATGTGTGTGTGATAAAAACACTCATCTAATGCAGAGGTGGATAATCTTATCCAGAAAGGGCCATTGTGCGTGTGGGTGTTTGCTGCAACTCCATAATTGGGTTATTAATTAAACCTTCTCAGCCCACTGAGCCACACACAGTACTAGTGCCATTGACATCAGCCTCTCCACATCCGCCATCTTGGAGTAGTGTTTACTTCCATGTAGGGTGACTAGGTGACCAGCCAGACAATGCGTTTCTCAAAACCAAGAACGCAAAGATCATACTTATGGTCTTGGCAAGACTAGTCTTGCTAACTTGCCTCCCAAGAACTAACTTGGGGAGCAATGAATCATGAGATTTGTCTTGTTTGACAAGGAGGCAGCTCATGTATCCTTGGTAGTATTCTCTATAGAAGGGATGTAACCTGGTATACAGGGATGTAACGTGGTGTACATCTCAGAACATCACCTTTGTTGTTAATTGGGACCTTTTGCCAATGGCCTGGCTTTTGTAAACAGGGTGGTCTCCATCCTAATTGAAGGGGATCATTCATGGCATCCCAAAGCACGGCAAATAAATTACCTGCCTGCCTGAGAGCACCACCCAGGCTTCAGCCATCTTAAATCGAATCGAAGGCTGTTTATTTTCCCACCTTTAGTTCATGTCTGGCTATAACCCAGGTGCTCCATCACACGGCATCCCCTAAATTTAGTGACTGTGCAGAGTTGAGTCTAGGAAGAATATAGGGTAAGACTTTACATTAATTGCACTTTCATAATGCCTTTATAATGTATTTGTAGAACATTTATTACACCTTCATAATGGATTCATTGAACAGTCATAAGCAGCATGTAAGTATACCACAACATCCTGGCACATCTTAAGTTTTAATGTACATTAATAACAAACATTATATGGTAATAAGAGCCTTTTTAATCATGTGTTGTTTGTCATTAACATACTGTAAATTGAAGCTGTTGACGTATGTTAGGATAAGGTATACTTACATGCTGCCTATGCATTATACAAATTTTGTTTTATATATTCCTTGGGTGATTTGCATGTTCTATAAATGCATTATGCACTGAATGTTCTATGAATGCCTAATGAATGCATTATGAAAGTGCACTAAATGTTCCATGAATGCATAATGAATGCCTTATGAAGGTGCACTGAATGTTCTATGAATGCATAATGAATGCATTATGAAGGTGCACTGAATGTTCCATGAATGCATTATGGAGGTGCACTGAATGTTCTATGAATGCATAATGAATATATTATGAATGTGCAGTTAATGTAAAGCATTACCGAATATAGTAACTATTACTAGACCAAGACTTAGACCTAAACGTTCCACTGGAGTTTCCTATGTAGCTGACTTGAAATCAATCATTCTTATAAGATTAAATGAGCCACAACATAAACTCACCATAAAATGCTCATTACACATCATTCAGCACTTTAGCAAACAATCATCCACTACTCCTATCATCCATCTATTCATCTTTCATAACTGCTTGTCCATTAAGGAGTCTTGGTGATCATCTAGGCCCAGGGGTGGCCAATCTTATCCGCAAAGTGCTGGTCTGTATGCAGGTTTTCACTGCAACTCCCTAATTAGGTAACTAATCAGAGGACTGATTGGCTGAAGGGTCCTCACACCTGGGTTTGAACAGCTGACCTACAGGTTACCCCAAAAACATGAATTCACACCAGTCTTTTAGGGAGAAGATTGGCCACCCCTGTTCTAGGCCTGTTACAGTTTGTCTCAGTTGCTTAAGCAGTGCTTAGACTATTTGTATTTAAAATAACGGATTGTAGTTTTTAGGATTTGGGCAAGATAAAATAATGTGTTATTGGAGACGTTACCTGCTCTGAGCGATATCATTGAACCTCATGCTTCGCTTTATTATAGAAAGCAGGACCTGGGCATCTTCTGTTATGAAAATCACAAGACTATGCACCCTGGTTAAGACACAGTTCAGTTGCAGGCAAAGACATACATGGTCTTTTTTTTTAACAAAATTAATGGCGAATCTGGTGCTTTTTATGTTATTTGACTGCTCTTATGTTGCATTTCTGGCTCTTGAATAGACGGGTTATTTCTTTAATAGTCGTTACGTATGCGTCCTGCGATGGGCTGGCCCCCCGTCCTGGGTGGTTCCCTGCCTTGCACCTGTAGCTTCCGGGATGGGCTGCGGACTCCCTACGGCCCAGAAGGATCAGCGGTTTGGAAAAGGAATGGATGGACAGTTGTTATTTGGCTCCTGCTCCAATACTGCTTACACTCGTACCTGGGCATTCACTGGAAGCTCAGTCTAGCTGCTCGTATGCCTTGCTGACTCCTTGACAGCATTGACGTTCGCCATGTTTGATTTCCCTCACTTGTATGTCGCTTTGGACAAAAGTGTCTGCTAAATTTGTAAAATGTAACTTAATGTAAATGTAATTGAATTAACTGACTGGCCGAGGTGCACTCGGTGTATCCATATACCCATTGGTAACGTGATTCGTTAACATATGACGTTAAATGTATCTACTGTTCTTAGCCTCAATCCTACTTTTGCACATTGGTGCCATTACCTCAGTCTCTGTGGTCCCACATCCTGTTCAGCTAAGTTTCAGTTCACATGTGTCTATATCGCATGCAGCATTGTACCAGGAAGCTTCCTGCCTCCTCGCTGTCGCTATTTCCTCTATATAGCATCGGTCTGTTGAGAATAGAAGCAGAAGAAAGCTGAAGCAGGAGCTGGGGAGACACCAGGGCTGAGGAGAGAAACGTGTCCTGAAGGAATTCCACTGCAGCGCTATGCAGCAGACCAGTCCTACTGCCGCGTGAGTCACGTGACCCCGGGGAGACGGGGGAGGGGCACCGACAAGGGGGGGGGGGGGGGGGGGGTAGCATCCTGCCGGCGCCTTGGAGCAGAGTGGCAGAGGGAGGCACCCCGCCGCAGAGAAAGCCCCCCGCATGTTCC
>JAABNY020000039.1:10018519-10034823 GCA_015164015.2 Brevimyrus niger
TTGAACAAATCTGTAGATATTTTAAAAAGTCTGTTTTCATTCAATGTAGTAAAACATTCCAGTCCATTAATTTTTGGCTAACAGATGGAACTTCTTCCACAGTTATGTAATTAACAATTCATCGTGCTATGGATGCCATAGTGGGTGTTAGAGGTGGCTCTTGGCCCCCTGACTGGGGTTTTAGCTTCTGGCCCCTCCTCTGGGCCTGTGGAGTTTACACATTCCCTCAGTGATTGCATGGATTACCTCCGGCTGCAGGAAACAAAGGCTCGGGTTCAAGGGGAGGGCAAACGAGTGGGGTAATTCCTTTGCCCTGCAGTTCACACAATTCTAAGGCTCAAATTCTCCATTAGCCATTCCATTCCATCGCTTCTTTTGTATAATGAGCTCTGAGTTCAGAGGTGACCAATCCCAGTAAGCAGAAAGTTGACCTTTGTGTGGACCGTTGTAATTCCATCCTATAGTTCAGCCCCAGTTCGACCTCAGGGTTTACCAGCCTGACTGTTTGTATTTTAGATGGAACAAATTCTTCTAATAAGACAACCGTGACAATAAACGGTACGTATTCATTTTTATATATTGAATTTGGTAATACTTAAAGCACTCATGTACAATGCATTATAAATAACTTGCATTATAATGACCATTATAATGTATTATGAAGGTATCTATAGCACATTATAGATGAGAGCTTCATAAAGCATTTATAATGCCTAAGAAACATGGCTATATGTTGTACCTTTTTATAAATAGCTATAGTTGTGTTTATAATACTTTATGAATGTATTATGATGCATCATGAATGTATCTATAATGCTTTAACATTAACTTTAAGTAACGTGTTGCCTTGGATTTTATTTGAATATTTTTATGTAACACTCACCACCTCCTTCCATAATGCTTTCATAACTTGTTGTGATAACAGCATGTAAAGAGACACCCTACCTACTCCAGTAAAGTCGCACATTAAGCAGCATGGCAATAAGGGAAAAGCATATCAGCAGGTGTTAGTGACACATCGTAGCAAATGTGTTAACCATGCTGTTCATTAAATAGTTTCTTTCATTATTTCATGTGTTTTTCTGCACTTTAGCACACCGTGAGTAAAGCTAATAAGTGAATGACATGTTCTCTCACATCTCTTAAATGTACCGTTCAATGGCTTGTTAAAACCAGCGCTGCCATCATTTGCAATATCTCCTGTATTTCTCTGCTGATGACACCATGAATACTCTGACTTAGAACAAAGCTCGGAAGAACGGATAGAAATCTGGGAACCTGCCTATTATAACCTCTCATGCACTGTGGACGATACTTTTGTTGGAAAGCGAGACAGCATAAATGGATACTGGACAAAGGATGGAGAAGAAATCAATCAGACTCGAGTCACAATACAGAAGAATTTAAACCAATATCATCTACAAAAAAGGCAAGTAAATATATATATATAAATCTCCCATGCTTTCATTTTCAATGAAAAGAAAAAGTGTCATGTCATTTTCACCATCAATGAGATAACTGACCCATCACATAGGTTATTAATACTGTAAGTTTTGAGGTATGAGGTCAATGTCCCCTTTTATATATACGAACAATCGACAGTAGACTACCCTACAAAAAAGGGAAATCCTCCACATTTCCAGGCTGAAGAAGAAAGATTTTCTCATTTCTAATGCTTTCAGACCTTCAGTAATTTTGGCAGGTGTAAACGAGACAACAGTTGTGTTTCTCATAACCACAACCACCCGAAGCACACAGTAGGTGTGACGCACCTGAACCAGCTGGTAGATGTTCAAACTTCGATGCTCTGTCCGCCATCTTTGTTTTTCCTGATGTGAATAAATGATAATTGCGATGACCCAGATGACCGGGAAAGTCATCGTGTCACACTGCAGAAGGATGTTCATCCACCTGCATTTTTTTTTCTAATTAGATTTCTTGCAGATAGTTGCGAAAGCCATGTCTGCTGAATATAATGGCATTCTGTGTTTAAGGCTGGTATTCTGCTATGTTTATTTTCCAGGTTCTATATCGACGGTAGTAGTTTGGGAAATTATTCCTGTGTTTTCATGAATGGGACAAAGAATATTACCAAGTCATTTTTAATCTATGGTAAGCTGGTTAATCTTTCCTTACTATTGACATTTTTGTCCTCCAGAAGATCATTTAAGAGATCAACTGACAACACTGCTATCACCTGAGGGCAAAAAGCCCTAAATCTCAGCGGCTCAGATTAACAGGAAATCTAACTCTGGTCAAAGTTTAAAAATAGTTCAATTACTAGGAAAGATCTTACACACTATAATGCACAATCTCAGAGGCTTCTCATCACCAGCTGTACATCTCTCACAAAGTCTTTGTATACTGAGCTTCATTCAAAAGTGTACTGTGCAAATGGCTTAAGACTCAGCATTCTGCCTGCTCTTTAATCTGGGTACTGAATGGGTATGATACATTTCAACGCCTTATCCATGCATATTTTTGCTTCAAACTGTGAAGTTTTGAACCTTGAAATGGTTGCAGATAACTCTATTTCTTAAAGTGACGAAAAAATGGACATGAACAGTTGTTAAATGCTTGTATATGTTTAATCTTTTTTTTAGCACTTTCCATGAAGAACAAGACAGACAAGCCTATTGTGCGCTATATTGGAGACTCTGCAGTGCTGGCATGTAAAATCCAGCCAGCGCCATCGGCCTGGGAGTGGTACAAATTCAACGGAACTGAAAAGGTGGGATGCACTGTAGGGCAGTGTAGGGCAGTGTTTTTCAGTTCGCTTCTTGGGGACCCACAGAAAGTCCCTCCCAGGAGCAAAAATGTGGACCATCTGGCAGGGAGTTGGGAGGGAGCAAAAACACAGACCATTTGTTGGTCCCCTAAAAGTAACTTGCAAAAAGTAACATTGAATAATGTCGCCTGCCAGGTGAAATATGCCTCCCTGGGTATTTACATGTAAAGCGAAGCCCCCACCTTTCATAATGTGCTGACATCAGTGTTTGTACCTCCGTCAGGGTCCAGTGATCAAAATCTATTATCGTTCCAAATCCACAAAACAAGCAAAATTTGTCAAAGATTGCAAAAACTACCAACAGATAATGGCTCATTCATACCTCGCAATTTAGGTAGAAAGAGCGGGAGTGGGGGGATAAAAATAGTAAAAAAAAAAAAAAAGTCAATATGAAGAAACTTCTAATGTTTGTACTTTATTTCAGTGATATTTTAAGTAACTGTGACTCAGAGAGATGAAAAAAAAGAAAACAAAAAAAATGTTTTGTACAAGCGCTGTATACAAATTCTGCACTGTGGTACATTTTTGGCAAATGAATTTCCATAAAGCAAAATACTCGAGCCATTTTAGTACTAATTTGTTAGTAAAGTATTGTGGATGAAATGTACATGACATTCTATGCAAAGAGTGACCTGAGATATGTGCACATGGATTAAGGGACTTGCCATTTCCAGAGATTAACCGGATGTTTTATCCTTACAGGGCCTATATTACATTGGGACATTATTAAATGTGAATTGAAACTGTTTTCTTCTAAAATTTACCTGTGATTAGTTTATTCTATTATTATTTTTTGTCTGTTAGCGGTGGTATAAGTGGGACAAACCAGTTGTGTGCAGTTACACAAAAATAATCAGCTTCGTTCCTCCGCATTATACTGTACCATGTTGCTGTTGATTTTCGTATGACCGCACACCTCGTCCCAGGGCATCCGTTCAGAGTGCAACTAACAAGTATATAATAGCATCTAATGCTGTAGTCACCAGTTGTGTTCAAATTTAACATTAGCATTTAGGTTTCTATGGATCATGCAGCTGAATCTCACTTCCGGAGTGACTTACTGTAAAAGGCCTTTAAGGCCAGATGGTGTTGGATGCAATCGCCATCGCGATCACAGTGAACCTCAGAAATATCGCAGCGGCTGGCGAGCGTCAGCATGCCAATAGTGCAGGATAAAACTGTCAACCAGTGACATCAGTGTGAATTCTCGCCTCAGATGAGCTCATCTCTGGCGCTTGTTTGAGTTGTGGAGGTTTTACACTGAATGTTACGCGGCGCTGAAGGGCTGTCAGTTTCTTTATTCACTGAAGAGGTGAAAGTTCATTTTTTTTTCTGCTTGCTTTAGAGTCAATATTCTTACCTAAAACTGTCCTCATCAGAGGTTTAAAAACCCAACACTGCTGCTTATGCTTAGGGAATGATCAACGTGACTGGCAGCCCACCCCGTTTCAAGATGCAGGTGTCTGGGGATGAGAGCAACCTCACCATGGAGAATCTCGTCGAGGAGGATACTGGCACCTATGCGTGCATGGCTGTCTATCCCATCGGGCCCGTGCAGGGCGAGGTGATTCTGCGAGTCCTCTCCTTCATGGAGCCCCTCAAACCATTCCTGGCTGTCCTGGTGGAGGTGGCGCTGCTCGTGTTTCTGATCCTGTTGTGGGAGTGTCTAGGCCGGAGGAAGGGCACGACAGCCGTCCCAGGTAAGATTGGCGCCTCCTGCAGGGAATCACGGGGTGCAGCCCAGCTCACAGGGCACCAGTTTGCTATGCGCACTGGTAGAGCAAAGGTTCTTTTGCCACTGTGCAGACATTGTTTTCAGTGAGGCTGTGGGGTTGCTGTCAACGGGGATTTCAAAGCTTGAGGGGTTTGAGTAGTTATTAAACTGAGTCAAATTTCCATCCCAGTCAAAGAAAACAAAGTCATCTGGTGAAGGTTAGGATTTTAAATTGTGGGCTATTCTATTAAATGCAAAATAGTTATTATTATAATATTTTTAAAACACTCTGGCATTTGGTACCAGCGTCTGTTCCATTTAACAATTTTTTTTTCCAAGGATCCAAAAATGTAGAAATATCAGTTGTTAATAGAAAGGACAACTGTTGTAATATGCTGAGATAATCATTACATAGGATACTATGGGATAGTATTACATAATTATATAATTGATACAATATATTATAATGCATGTGAAAACTTCACATTTATACAATATTCGATTGTCTATATTTCTATACATAGTATTACTATGTAGAATACTAGTCATCTAGTTTAATAGATTATTCGTAATGTGTTGGTTTATAATAAATGTTCCCATATAATCCAATCATTTCCCGGAGGTATCAACATTAACATTAATATCAGACGTTTGTCAGGAAATCGTTCAATAGCAAGACATCGCCTAAATCCCAAGTATCTATTGAACAAAAACTGTTGTTGGATTTTGGGTTTTTATGTCCATCCAACTTTTCATCCACTTCTCCTGGTCAGGGCTGCGGGGGACTAGGACCAACCCCAAAGGGTACAGGGCACACATATCGTTCTGGATACCAGTCTATTACAGGGCACAAACACACATACACTCAAGCATATACTGCGGGCAGCTGGCCAATTAGGCCCAGCAGAGATGCCCTCGACCATAGGGGTGTGAAGCACTCTGCAACACCCATGTTCTATAGATAAAATGGATAAAAATAGATAAAAATGGGATCATTGCAACACACAGAAGACTCTGCTTTGATTCATATTTTGCTCATTAGAAATACATTCTTGGAAAATCATACAGGGCTTTTGGATGTAGAAGACTAACCCTAATTCTACTATCTAAGATTTTCTTAAAATAAGATCATTTAGATTAGCAGGTGTGTGGCTCTCTGGGTTAGGTGCCTTTGATCAGATGAAATGTAAATGTAATGTAGATCGTTTAAGGCCTCAAATGCCCCACATCGTACGTCTCAGTCAGTAATTTGTAAAGCTACTTGAGAAGCATGTGGATATTGTCTTTCTGATCAAGTTTTTATAAAATGGCTTCTTCTGTAGGAGAAATAATTGACACATAAAGGAACTTTGTTTAGAGTGAGTATTTCTTTGGGGGGTGTTCTAGTGAGTCATATAAAACGAGAGCTACGCCTTTTGAGACTCATTCATGCACTCACTGTTTAAAAGCCATCAGTGGAATAAAATAACCTACATCTTGAAGATACGTATTTGTTCATAGTTATTTAAAGTGAATTATTTGCTCATTGTTATATAAAGTAAATTATACAAACATACATATCACTTCAACTAAGTATTCTTGAAAACAGTAATTGACCACTGATTTATGACTTTTAATGAATTTTCTTGTAAAAGCAGTTTACAAAATCAAAATACACTTAGGATAAACATATACATACTTGATGTTTTGTAAGGGCTGGGTGCAGTACAGGGGGAGTTTCTAGCTATTGAAAAGATCAGAAGTTAAGTCTATAGCCCAGAGTGATCAGACCTAAGGACACCCATAGTACAGTGTCCTGGGAAGTGCTTACATGCTTTTCTTGTTTCAGAAAATGGAACACACATCGACCAAACAGAAAAACTGTGAGTATTCACAATCCCAAGCATCTAACAACCATTTATCCAGTACAGGGCCACAGATCCCAGACAGCACAAGGCACAAGACAGGAGAACACCCTCGATTAATCTTCAATAACCTGCAGTATTATTTTGAGGGCAGAATGAAGAATGATTGGTTCAGAGAGATAACCAATCAGATTGTAGAGGAGGAGAGTCTAAGCAACTGGAGGAGTCAGGAGCAACTAATCGTATGTCTTGCTTCCACCTCCTCTAGTTGCTTGTAACCACCTCGTCAACAATCTGATTGGTTATCCCTCTGAACCAATCATTTTTCATTCTGTTGCCAGAAAATTTTTGAGTAAGTAAAACTTCCATGAACCAAATATCCCGAAAATCAATAGGTTATATGACAAATTTGGCAAATATTTTTCAGCTGATCCTAACAGCCAGTTGCCCATGATTATTGTTTTTGTTCACATGTTCACTGCCTTGTGTCTGAAGCTCTTGGGATGGTGATGACTTTGAACAATTTACTTTTTCACCACCAGAGGGAGTATACGTTCACTTTTAGCTTGAAAACAGGCAGGGTATGCAGTGATTGGCATCTCTGGGGTTAATTCAGTTCTGGCAGGGGGCTAATGAAGTTTGACATTTTGGAGCACAGAAGTGAGAAAGTCAGTTCTCAGCCCCTACTTCCACGCCAGTTCATTCCACTCTGTAAATGTCAGGTATTTGTCTCTTGTATTCTGGTGCAAAACAAAGCCTTTTGAGAAGTAACATCAGTCTCAAACATTAGGAATAGGCAGTAGTTTATGTATTTTGAAATTATCTAAAGTACTGTCTCTGTTATTCTTCCTGTATCAGTTGTTAATACTTCATAGGATTTTTTTTCCTATATGTTCACCCAATACATCCATCTAGATGAGAAAGCTATGAATGTTTAAGTATGTTTCAGTACTGAATAAATTATATATATACATGGAGCATTTAGCATTCCAGTCTGTATCGTTTATTGTTTTAAATTAATCCATTAATTAAGCAACACAAACTGTATGTTCATGGGATAAATCCGCACAACCAAAGCAACTTCTTTGGTTGTCCATATAGTCTCTCTGGGAGAAAGGGATGGCCGTGCTTCCTGTTCTGATATGATTAGTACCTTTTGACACTCCCTCTAAAGCACTGTTAAACTGTAAAAGCTCCCTCACATAGATGTACGCAAGGTACGGGCCCTAGTCTTTAGATCAGGTGCCGGCTTCAGCAGACCGTTCCAGGAATACAATCTGTAAGCCTGAATGGACATTATCATTAAGCCAGGCTCTGGTCAAAGATCCCCTGCGAGGCTGACTGCCAGGTGAGCACCACTTAGGAATTAGTCCTGTGCATCTGCGGTTTCTGCCGCACCCCGTGACCTTTGACCCGTATCCTCGCCTTCCATCGACAGTCCGGCTCAGGTTTACTGCTGGCTGCCAATTAACCGACAGCCTCCGAATGCCTTCACAAGGAGACCCGAGGACAGTGTCCATCACCAGTTACCAGAGAAGTTTAACTAGATTACTTTAGATTACAGTGTATGTCAGCTGATCTGTAGGGGTTGTATTAACCCACAAGTACTTAAAGGATCCCGTAACCTGGGGGCATAAATTTACAGCAGTTTAACTGTCGTTTCTCTGTTTTTCAGGAGAAAAGAGGAACCCAATGGAACTGAAGAAACCACAGCAAGGCAAAGAAAAGTCTAAAGTGTAATTAACATCCAGGAACTTATTCATTTTGAGATATCGTCTCTAACCTACCTATAGATCAAGAGAAAAAAATTATGAGTTTTTCAGTGGTGGCTCCATCTTTTTGAGGTTAAGTGTGCAGTAATATTACTCCAGTAAAAGTGCTCATGTGGGTGTGTCACCCTTAAAGATACTTTTGGTGAAAAAATACTGAATGAACTTCTTGTTGGGACACCCATGCGTACAGATCTATGTGTCATTTAACATGGCTTACATGACCTCTGACCGGTTAGACCATTTTATTTTTCAAGGAACTTCCCTAGTGGTGAAATGTGGCATTCAAAATTTGTCATTCTGAGTGTCTGAGCCACTTTTTTTTTATAAGGAGTCGAAGTCTAGGTAGCCAGGCTCAGATTCTTTTCATATCAATCCATTATCATGGCCTAATCGTCTGACAGTATAACCTTTAGCCGTTAATACCCGCATGTTTCCTCAAGCGACCGATTAAATGTATTTTTTAAATATGGGACAAAATGGCTGGAATAGTGGAAAAAAATAATGTCTTAAAAAATCTGCATGACCCTCTGGGGACTGAAATTGAGGGTTAGACCACTGTAAACAGCTTAGGTTTCTTATTTTAATCATTCTTACGTCTCACCAAAGAGGCCAGTGACAAATCGGAAACAGTCAAGCTAATGGGTAAATGAAACTGCTGGGGAAGACAACTCACTAATTTGTATATTTGATGAGCATCGGGTGTTAAATACCCATTGGGCAGACAATTGTTTCAGCTCTCTCATTTCAGTCTGGTATTGACTTCTTCCATCTCCTTGACATTGTCCTTTTCTGTCTGTTGTTTCTTTCTTGCCTTTTCCATCTACTCTGGCCATTTAAAAAAGTATTTAAATTTTCCCGCTATTTTAA
The DNA here is from genome assembly GCA_015164015.2 of Brevimyrus niger. Taxonomy (NCBI): domain Eukaryota; kingdom Metazoa; phylum Chordata; class Actinopteri; order Osteoglossiformes; family Mormyridae; genus Brevimyrus; species Brevimyrus niger. The sequence goes on from JAABNY020000039.1 coordinate 10,027,505, forward strand.
TGCTATACACTGCCGGGTATAATTTTATGATTCTTATAACTTTATGATTTTCTAGCTTGTAATAAAATTACTTTATTGTAGTAGAAACAAATTTTGCGTTATTAAAATTTGTATTTTTTTTTACGATAATTACATTTTTTTACGATTCAATTAAATTTTATTTATTTTTATTTTTTTCCCCCTGACCACATCAAGATTTTGTTTAATGCCTAAAATTAAAGCTACTGTAATGTAAAAAATGTTAGCCAAATATCCTTATATCTCGATATATAACAGGATATCTTTATATTGTACTCCCATATATAAATATGCATATCTGCTCTTCAGTAATTGACCATCAATGTCTATTAGTGCTTCAGACAGATATTGTAAACATCTGATAATAAAGAAACATTGAAATAAATGAAGTAAAAAAATCAATTGAAACAGTCCCACCAACAAACGAAGAATGATCCCAAACTTACTATATGTTTCAGTTTTTATATACACTGCTCAAAAAAATTAAAGTAACACTTTGAAAACACATCAGATCTCAATGGGAAAAGAATCATGCTGTATATCTATACTGATATGGACAGTGTAATGTGTTAGGAATGAGAGGATGCCACGTTGTTTGATGGAAATGAAAATGATCAACCTACAAAGGGCTGAATTCAAAGAGACCCCAAAAATCAAAGTGAAAAAATGATGCGGTAGGCTGGTCCATTTTGCCTAAATTTATTTGCACTAACTAAAAATCGTACTCAGTAGTGTGTATGGCCCCCTCGTGCTTGTAGGCATGCCTGATAATGTCGGGGCATCCTCCTAATGAGACGACGGATGGTGTCCTAGGGATTCTCCTCCTCCCAGATCTGAACCAGGGAATCACTGAGCTCATGGATGGTCTGAGGTGCAACCTGGCGCTGTCAGATGGATCGAAACATAATGTCCGAGAGGTGTTCTGTTGGATTTAATTCATGTGAGCATGGGGACCAGTCAGTGTTATCAGTTTCTTCATCATCCAGGAACTGCCTGCATACTCTCATCACATGAGGTCAGACATTGTCACGCACCAGGAGGAACCCAGGACTCACTGGACCAGCGTAGGGTCTGACAATGGGTCCAAGGATTTCATCCCGATACCTAATGGCAGTCAATGTGCCGTTGTCTAGCCCGTAGAGGTCTGTGTGTCCCTCCATGGATATGCCTCCCCAGACAATCACTGACCCACCACCAAACCGGTCATGCTGAACAATGTCACAGGCAGCATAACATTTTCCACGGCTTCTTCAGACCCTTTCACTTCTGTCACATGTGCTCAGGGTAAACCTGCTCTCATCTGTGATAAGCACAGGGCACCAGTGGCAGACCTGCCAATTCTGGTATTCGATGCCAATTGCCAATCGAGCTCCGCGGTCCTGGGCAGTGAGCACAGGGCCCACTAGAGGACGTCGGGCCCTCAGGCCACCCTCATGAAGTCTGTTTCTGATTGTTTGCTCAGAGACATTCACACCAGTGGCCTGCTGGAGGTCATTCTGTAGGGCTCTGGCAGTGCTCATCCTGTTCCTCCTTGCATAAAGGAGCAGATCCCGGTCCTGCTGATGGGTTAAGGACCTTCTACAGCTCTGTCTAGCTCTCCTAGAGTAACTGTCTGTCTCACGGAATCTCCTCCATGCCCTTGAGACTATGCTGGGAGACTGGCTTATCGTCCAGCATGCTTCCTGTCCTGTTCTCCTATGCTGCTTGTGACAGTGGATAAATAGAAGTCAGATTATTTTTTTCTACTTCCAAAGGGTGATGTCATAGTCATGGCCCATTCCCACATCTAATAAATTCTGCCACGCTAATTTTCTGTGGACAGTCACTGCCACTTTCTGCACGCTACTTATTGCTAGTGGGGAAAAATTAGCACATTAGCTGCTATCCTGGCTTTATGGTTAATCATCAAGCAATTAGCAAACCAATCTGCAAAGTCATAGCCACCATCACCTCCTGTCACCACCCCCACACCTCCTGTCTGATGCTCTATGACATCATAAATCTTCAAACCCAACAAACACATCAGCCTTGATATAGACAACATTCTCAGATACAAAGCAGGAGCATAGCCAAAACGTCTGCGGCTTACTATCCAAGAAATGTGACATCCGGCTACAAATCTGCTCCTAACCCCTGGCACAAATGGTCTGTTCCAATGGTCTCCATCTCTCTGAGGACACAGTCAGGAAGAAAGACACATGAGCAGTTCAGCACAGAAGAGGACAGAGAACAACTCCCTGATCAAAAGGACACGCCAACCCCAAACCATGCAACACAGTAACGATATTTAAATTCTCCAGTTACAGCAGCACCTGTACGGTTCCCCCAACTTGCCTGTGTAATGGACTGTGCGGTTTATTACTGAAATGGGGATTCAGGAAAGTTCATATAACTTTCTGCATCTCACCATGCAGGCCTCATTAAGTGTCTTTGACCGAGAGCCAAACGATAAATAATAAATAGTGCGCACGCATTATACCGTTGTGTAATTTTACCAATGAGACCCTTTGATGAAGCAGTAAAACCTGTAATGGAGGATTACCCCACCATTTCCACAGGCTCTTAGTGGAATATTTTAAATAGGAAAGAGTCCAGTCTGGTGCTTCATGTTGCGGTTCTTGTTCTTTGAAATGTCTGTCAGTGAGCCTGTTCTCCATGCAGGACTTCGCAGGTCGGCTGACCATAGGCTGGCTTCCACGATGTCATATTTCCATGGGACCGAAGCGGTACTGCAGCTGAGACGGTGCCCACCCTGGACATGGGTGGTCAGGACAAACATGGACACACTGATGGACATGCACAGCGAACCATGAGTACACATACAGCAACACCAGCAGCCATGGCTACAGTGAATTTAGAACACATGAAAGCTGGAAAAAAAAAAAACAGAAACTTTGAAACTGACTTAGCATCCTATACATAATCTGGCAAACAGTTTCATACTCTAGGGGCATTGTGCCTAAAGGTTCTTTAATTTGTTTGTGGCTCCCTGTGGAGATCTGCATTCTGGGATCTGACTGCTCGTATGTGGCTTGTAAGCATTAATCAGTTGGATTATGCAGGCAGAAGCTTTATATTCAAGTCCTTGTATGTAAGTACAGTATAGAACTTGTTCTTTCTGATGAGGACATACAACACTAATGAGAATACACCTCATACACTGTGTTTCAGAATGTTTTACACATGAGAGAAACACTGACATTGGGGATTATGTAAATATAAAGAGTATAAAGAAGATATATATTAAGACTCATTACAATATTTTAACTGTTTTGAATTTTAATTTGAACTAATCTAAAATGCTCATTACAATGTTTTGAACTGTGCCCAGTTCCAAGATCGGCGTATTGTCATTAGAGTTTTCATCGGAAAGAATAGGAAGCACTTTCATATCTCAGCATTTTACCGAAAGAACACCTTAGACAATATTTTTGTTAAGTAGTTGTCATGCGCTGCTCATCCGATCCTCCTGTCTGCCACGCCCCCTCATTAACCTCGTGTAGAATCCCTGCGTTTTACCAGCTGTTTCGCATTATTTCCAATTAGTCCTGTGTATTTCAGTTCACATTTGAGTATGTTTCCCTATGTCTGTCATTAAAGTCTAATGAAATCTTATTGTGCTGCTTGTTTCTGCCTGTTCCATGTCCCTGCTCCTTTCTCCCATTAAATACCATGTTACCCCATCCAACGTGTTCCTCTCCTGCTTCCCCGCTCCATGCACCCAGCCTGGTCACGACAGTACTATACTGCCTTTAGGTTATTAACCATTTCTCTAACCACCTTCTTTCCTTTTATTGAAAAACCCTGTTGGAATTTAATTGCAGTGGAAAAATAATTTGGGAGGCCAGATACTGATCAGACTGGCCCCTGTGGGGTCATAGGATGCAGACATACAGGCCCTGAATTTAGGATATTAATATTACTAAATGTCATTATACTGCTCTGTCCAAAAGTAGGTGTGGAGAGATGGACACCAGGTCCACTGGAATCTGTGTGCAGTTTTCCCACTGCAATCTTTCTCCTCAGCAGGTTCTTTAATCCTACACATGCATACACCCACTGGTCCTGCCACAGCGGTAATTTATTTGGTTCTAAGACCTCAGGTGTGTTGCTGCTAAGGGTGGATGTCCATGGTCAGCAGGAAAGAGGCAGAAAGAGCGACAGTGTGGGTGACAGGTAGTGAAGCAGTTAACGGGCTCACCCTGTGAGCAAGACGCTGCTGAACCCTGTGTCGTCCCGATTCCGTGCCCTTTCCCTCTGTACCCCCATTCATTTGTAATTAATGTAAAATGGCGACAGTCAATTATCCAGTGACGCAATGAGAGTCCCGAATTTGCAATGCAGGGGACTTTGCTTTAAAGTGTCTGCCAAGCAGCTAAATAATTATGATTTATGACTTGACCGTTTACGCCCCAGTGAGGGGGGAGGATCGGTGCACAAGGCCTGGGTTTTTAGGAGGGTGGCATTTGGAAGCTAACGGAGACGAGCGAGATGAATGCAAGGCGTCAGGGCCTGCAGGAATGCACATTGTATTGTTCCCTGATGAGGCTGTTTCCCAGCCTGTCCCTCCTTCCTTATGCACAGCAGGTGCGCTCTCAGCCGACATTATCCAGGGCCTCATGGCCAAGCCAGGTGTGCCAGATATTAGAGACTCCCCCCCCCCCCACTTCTGAGCACCTGATTCACGTTACATGTATCCTAGAGTCAAGAGCCCACGGTCACATTCAATCTCACTGACCTGCGCTGCCCTCATCCTCTTCACACTGGTCTTCGCATCAACGCCACCCCCTCGGATTGCATCACATGACCACATGAATCACCTGAGTTGGCTATTGTCTTTGCACCATATACCCCACACAGTGTAATCGGGGCTGTGGTCACTGGCGCCTTAGGGCCGGAATCTCTCAGACGGTGCATGCTTTAGCTGTTATTAAACACCGGTGCTTAAGCTGCAAATAGACACCTTAGCCCTCAGCATAATATATATTTATATATTGCCAATTTTACACTTATTAATGTTTTACAAGTTGGATGACGCGAAGAGGAAACACTCCTTTTCCAATAATAGTGTTAACTCATAGAGTAAGTGTCAATATACATTATTTATTTGCTTTGGGGACACTTTCTACCAGAGCAGTTTACACAGTTGGCTATTTTTAATCCTGCTCACACACTGGAGTCATTTGCATGTGTAAGTACTTGTCACAAACACACAACAGCTGGATTCTCTGCCTGCACCCCGGGGGATGTGAGTATGCAGCCTCAAGGTGAGCGGTCTCTGGTACCTTAAAGCTGACCTGTTCCCATGGCTGCCTGCTCTAATGCTCCACTTACAGAATTTGTGAACTTGAGAGCAGGCCGACAGCAGCATAGTACTAAAAAACGGATCCAGGCTCTGGTTACAGGATTTGCTGAAGAGAGAGAGAGAGAGAGAGAGAAAGAGAGAGAGAGAGAGAGAGAGAAAGAGAGAGAGAGAAAGAGAGAGAGTGAGTGAGTTAAGCAGGGAGTAATCTCAGAGAAGTGTCCAGAAACTGACTTGTGGTGCCAAGGGACTCCAGGGTGAACAGGCAGCAGAACCGGGAGCCACAGAGGGATCGGGCCTGAGCTGGCAGGACTGACACGTCAGCTAGTTCACCACTAAGAGCAGCGGGAGCAGGCAGGCAGAGCAGGCGGTAGGACCAAGCGACGGGGACCAGCTGAGGTATGGCCCCTAGGTCTGATCACTCAGGATGGGGCGCACCATGACGCCCCCCGGCTAGCCGTGCCATGGTGTCGCTACTGCCCTGGAGCCCCGCTCCACACGGCCTGGAGCTGGACATCGCTCTGCTTGGGGAGGAAGGCGGCGTGGCCCTGCAACGGTACCAACCAGTCTCCCCAGACAGCGGCCCCCGGAACTGGGTCAGTGGATCTGTGCTCCTCTGCTTATCTCCCTGTTTGTCCGTCTATTTGTGAGTCTCTATCTTCTTTCTGTTTGCTTGGTTATCTATGTCGTTCTTCTCCAGCTGTTCATCTTTGATCATCTTTTATCTGTTTGATTGCCTGTCTATCTATCCTTGCCTCCTTTCCGCCCGTCCACGGCTATATGTTATCTTTAGGGCTTCCATTGGTCTCTCCCTTCTTTCATATTATGTCTGTTTATTTATTGGTCACCATCTGCCCCTGGGCATCTTGCCTTGGTGTGCCGTGTCGCTTTCTACCTGCCCGATCTTGCCAGCTTCCTATGTTCGCTCTGTCCTTCTGTCACCTTCTGTCATCCTCTTGATCTCTTTGTTGACGTTGACTTAGTCGCATTGAGTCTTGGCTCTTTCTGTATTAGGAGAAAGAAGCATCTTGTGTTGACTTCTTCACAGGGACCGAGGTCACAGACTCATTAACACAGAGTCACCGGCAACGGGGTCTGGGTACATGAGTACATGAGTACATGAGTAACCCTTACAATGATTATTAAAGTGTCTGACTGGCTGCCGAATAGGAGGTTCCAAGCCCATAAACCTCAGTGCTGACTTTCTCATAGTCCAGCAAGCACAGATGAGTTACTGGAGATGTGAAAAACAAAGCTGAAGTTGTAAGTCTTGGTTGAATGGCCTGTGTGGGACTGGCTTTCCTGTCTCATCACAGGCCCTATTAGAAGTAAAATTCCAGACCGAGATTTAGTTTTAACCAACCAGCTGAGCATAAGGAATCACAGTCACAGAGAACTCAACTGGTTGGTCGAAAACAAAATCCTGGCCTGGATTTATACTTTCCGGACTTGGACTTTCCACCTCTGTTAGGGAAGCTTCAGCCACCCTGAAAAGTAAATGTTCAAAATCCATGTAGTGTTTTCCGCTCACTCAGCAAATGTAATCGTGGGGGACCCTTCAGATAGAAAGTTGCAGTCCTACTGGGGACTGGGCCTGGGGTGCAACAGAAGCTGGCTCTGAATTCTGGGAAAGAACATCTCTTCCTGCAGCACAATCATGGCCCTGTCTGGGTGCGTGGGGCTGTTGTGAACCATTGTTAATCACTAGGAGAGTGTTTGTGTTTGTGAACAATGACCCAATGGGGCCAGATGCTAGTGTGTGTGTGTGTGTGTGTGTGTGTGTGTGTGGCATGTACACTGGGTGTCCCACATGTGCTATTTGACATCCTGGCTGTTGACGAACTGGGAGGGGGGGGGGGGCTGCTGAGGTTTTTTTTTCCGACTATTGTTCCCCCGACACAATCATCAGGGCCTGGCAGGCTCACACACACACACACACACACACACACACACACACGCACATGTAGGGTAAACATATCCTTATGGGGACCGCTCATTC
>JAABNY020000039.1:10034923-10049224 GCA_015164015.2 Brevimyrus niger
GAGAGAGAGAGAGAGAAAGAGAGAGAGAGAGAGAGAGAGAAAGAGAGAAAGAGAGAGAGAGAGAGAGAGAGAAAGAGAGAGAGAGAGAAAGAGAGAGAGAGAGAGAGAGAGAGAGTTCACATCATGGATCTCAGTGGTGAGAGCATTGCATATAGCGCTCTGGAAGAACAAAAAAGAAAATCTCTTCAAAAATTAATTTCGGTTCCTATGTCAGTTACATCGGTTGTATCTGATTTAGCAATCATCGGGGATGCTTCTCTAACAATGGGAGCATGAGAATGATGACTGCATTCCAAGTTTCAGGAATAAATTGGGAACAGTGAGTATAAGGACAGCGTTTGGCAAATGAAAGGTTTAGAGCTCATTGATCAGACCAAATGGGGGGAAGCGCCACGCTGTTCCAGGAAATACGATAAGTGTAAGAGTACGATAAGGTCGGCCTATCTGTGCATTTTGTCTCCATAACAGCAAAAAGGATACGATGAGTCACTTACTCGGCAGCTGATCGCAATGCACTCCTCACCACCGCACTGCTTCCTAGGCGTCGCACTGCCACCTTCCACCATTAGGGGGCAATACTTCAGCAGTCAGTGATAAAGGGACCATGAGTCACAGACCGAAGGTCTTCTGTGTTTCTGAAGCATCATAAGCTCTGTCCAGCCCTGATCCCCACAGCACCTGTCACCTTTCATCGGCGGCCCAGATCCGACACCCAGGCCAGGTATCCGGAGAAGCTGAGGGAGACCCTGTACTGAAACAGCACCCTGCTTATCAGTGCCTCCAGAAAGCTGGCTGACCGGTTCCGTCTGCTGGTTTCTCTGCCAGCATTGTTCCATTATTAATTAACTTAATTTTAATATTTTACCTTTTTATTTGAAGCATAGTGCAGAAGATCGCTGCCAAGAACAGACTCCGTCCATAAAGGTGGGAAAACGTGGTTTTAGGGGGAAGTGAGTTTGAGTCAAAGACACAGGTGCTAATTACACCAGGCGAGCCATGTAAGGAAAGGGGCCACTGAAGGCAGACGTGAATGCAGCAGTCCAAGAGCGCAAACCTCCGGCTCCAAAGTCAGGAGCTACGGTGTAGAAATAAATTAACAAAATCTGTAAAAAGGTACAGAAGTGAAGCAGCTGTACTTAGGGAATTTAGAACCATTGCAGATCCTCAAAGCTCTGCAAGCGGACGAAGTGTGTACAACCACTGGATGCACAGGGCATCTCAGCCATGACTGACACAATTACTAGCCAATCAGGCCCCAGATGGCTTGCTTTGACAGCACCTCAATGCACTGACAGGGCACAGGAATTGATTTACAGGCACCCGTGAAGTGAACAGACAGCTTGCCAGGCCACACCCTAGCGTTTCCATGCCAACATCACTCAGGATTCCTCAGAGGGTTAACACATCAACCACCATGGCTAATCACACACTTTTATAACGGGAATAATTCATTTTGTTATTAAGATTCATAATAATGTGATATCTGCATTTAAAAATAAAACAAGTGGTAGTCTTACTGTGAGGTGGTGGAGTGTGACTTCAGGCCAAGAGGCCACACCCCTCCCTAGGGTAGCCAATAGAAGAGGAGTATTCCAGTCATCTCATCTTTAGGTGAAGCGCTGCTTCACTTCATGTACATTCAAGACAGTAGGATAAATTAAAGGCCACTTTAAAAAAAGTGTTCCGATGGCAGATTTATCTTTCTTCTCCCATAGTTTGTATCCTCATCCATTAGCAGTGAATTCATCAATAAAAAGTGAGCTATAATTATACAGACAGTTGGTAAAAGTTTCAGAGCTTCAGAACAAGCCAGTAAACAGAGGAATGATTCAGACCAAACACATTAATCTAAAGAGACTGGAGTCACTATTCAAAAGTGCTTTGCTTTTATACAGCAATTTTGCTTCTCTTTGCTTTTGTCCCCATTTTCTGTTCTGGCAAATGCCAACATTTGGATTTGCACCATTTATAAGTTTATGTTTTTTTAAGTGGTTTATAAAATCATGGGGCAGATGGCAGGAGGGCATTTTCCAGTGATGCCATGCTTGATTTAATCAGATCTGCACACCTCTTCGAATCGCAAACAGGGCAGTGATTTCCATCTGCACACCAGATTAGCTGCAAATTAACCCTTCAAAGTGTAATAATAGCAAATGGACTGAGTAGATTAAATAAGTTCTCTGACTTTTTATGAACATTCATATATTGACTGATAACAACTGACAGGAAATGGTAAAAAAAAAAACAGTAACACTGCGTAAAGCTGTCATCTATAATATGTTATAGATACTTTCATATTACATTATAATGGTTGGTATAAGAATTACTGAAGCATTACAGTGCCTTTAACTGATAGTCATGAGAGATTATTATGTTGATTATAATACTTCATAAGCTTCAATGAAACTGCCATATATCATGCACTATAGATACCTTCATAGTGTCTTATTATGAAGAGGTATAAGAATGAAGAATGCTTTGTACTGAAGGTACCCATAGTATATTATAGATGAGAGTATAAAGAGCATAAAGCATAAATAATGCATAATAAATGTGGCTGTAATATGTTTTATCTTTTATAAATATTTGCCGCCATGTTTATAATGTTTTGTAAATGCATAATAATGTGTTATGGATGAGTTCATAGATTCTTATAGACATGACTGTTACGCCCAGCTCGTCCGATCCGCGTGTGTGCCACTCCCACCTCGCTACCTCGTGTTAATTCCCGATTGTTATCACCTGTTTCCTGTTCCTCTCGGCCTGTCCTGTGTATTTAGTCCGCGTCTTAGTTAGTCTTCCCAGATCTGTCATTGATGTTTAGTCGCCATCTGCCCCGTGTCTTCCTTATAAACCCGTGTACTGCTGGATTCTCGCCTCCTGCCTCGTTATTCCAACAATGACATTCATAAAGAGAGTTACCAAAAAGACACACACAGTCACTCATGAGTTTTATATATTGCTGTACCTAGAGACACACAACCAGCTGCTGTACATACACTTTCCATATAGTCCTCCTATAACAAATCGCCACGCGTCTTTGTTCGCTTGTGCACGAATGTGCTGTTTGGATAGGGATGTTGCGCTGGGTTACAGCAGGAGCAGCTTCCTCAGCCAAGTGGAATGTTTCCAGGGACACCACCTCCTGTGGCTCCTTCCTGCGTCCACAGGAAATGACCTCAGCTTTGCTGGAGCACATGAGCAGATGTGTTCTGATTTGCTTCAGCATTGTACGTGTGAACCAGCCTTCTATAAAGGAAACAGTTTTGTACAGTCAGAGCAATGGAGACCTACATGGGGCTTACATCTCCATAATACCACCAGCTCCATAAACATCAAGCTACCTGCTACATTTTTACACATCTGGCCCCCCCGAGATCCTGAAACTCCCAGAATCGCCTTGGTTGATCATATCCATGCTGTGATGACCCAGATTCTCCTCCACTTTGTAGCAGCCGCGTCCTGCTAGGCAACCCGTCTCAGCGGACAACAGTCTGGTCCACGGAGTATAACCCTAAGTGGCACCCAGTAACAGTAACCTGGAAACGTTCTAGCCTGCAAAGTGTATGTTATCATCCTTGATGCATTTTGCATTTGTCTAGACCGGCTACCATATCCCAGAATGCAATACTTCCGAGGAGGCAATACTCCCGCTCACCTGTCCTACACCTTGTCCGTGTGTCAGACGGGGACGCCCGGCCCCGGACACAGGAACCCAGGGTGCCTCTGCACATGTTCCAGCAATTTCCGCACCTCCGTGTCTGTCCTTCAGATGACAGCGGGACCAGTCAACAAAAACACGACGCGGCGATCGACGAAAGGTGGCACGGGTAATGTTACGAAGAAGAGTGTCAATTGCGTCCTGCGCACCTGTAAAGCGAGAGTGTGTGCAGAAACAAGATCTCGTCTGCGGCGAAGCCATACAGCCAAACCATGCGGGACTTTCAGGAAACCAGTCACATCACTACAGAGGCAGGGCCTACTGAACATTAACCCCGCACCATTAACCCTAATCCTAATTTTAACCCCTAAATCGAAATCCTAATCCTTAATCCTAACGATTAAAATACATTCATTATGATATTTATGATAATGTGCAGTCCCAAAGTAATGATTTAATTCCTTTTTTTTGCTGATAATCATAAATCCCTTTGCTCCCCATTAGGTTAACCTATTAATTGTACACAAATACATCGACCATGAGGTGACTTGATTAAATTATTGATGATGAGGCATTGCATCAATAACCTTCATCAATCAGATTGTTTTATTATTCCTAAAAGTGACAGAACAGAAGAAAGAAATGTGTTATTCATTTTGATTCTGATTAAATGGAGAATTACTGTTTTCTATTATTTAATTTTGTACTGGTCAGGATCAAAGGCATAGGTTTGGGTTTCAACAATAGTAGGGATCAAACCACCCCCCAAACATACAGAGTACTCCCACAATACTAGCATACTGTCAGAAAAGGGGTACAGCCCGGGGACAATTTTGTTTCCCAAGGTACAAACAGCATTACTATACCCCCAATGGTACAAAAATGTTCCTCAGAATCCATTTCTGTATTTACAGCTAGGTGCCTTTATCTGGGGCACAGTCGGCAGGCCGTTGCGGGTGCACCCCCAATGACAAGTAACTGTACCCCCAAAGGTACAAATTGGTACCATTTTTTCTGACAGTGTATGGGCATGTTCCTACTGTCAGTATGCAAATCTGTGCACTTTGTTATGAAGAATTTAAAATATTGTCACAGCAGGAATCCTAATGCAGGAGGAGCAGGGGGTTCAATCATGAAGGCATTAATCGCTCTTTCTGAAACAGATACAATTTTTCATTGCGAGATAAATTCAACTGATGAAAAATCAGGGATCAGATTACAAATTCAATGGAATTAATTTCTGAGATTCCTATGATTTCCTTTTAATTCAGTTCACGGAACCTAAAGATGGACTGTTTATCCAACCTGCATTGGTACAGTATCATGACAAAATACCTTGCCTGTCAAATCCATCTTGTCGTTCCCGGTATAACATGCTGAGAGAACCGCGGCAGCCAGTGTGTGCACGTGTGATCTCAAAGGATAAATGATCAAAACAACCATCATTTACAAATTTACATATCAGTCTGGTCAAAATACCAGATGTTCACTCCAGCCGCCATTGCGCAGCACACTGTCTGACAGCGTCCCCTCGGCGGCGCGATGCAAATCAGACAATCGCTGGAAGGAATCAACATCACAGCGGCGTCCCTGGCCCGAGATGTCACCGGAATGGAGGCGACTGAGTGATGGCGAGAAGAACACAGTGGTTCTCTTTGTTTTTCAAACACTATGGGAAGTCTGCGAATGAGGACCAGGGAAGCGTACAGAAAGACGTTAGGGGCAGCGTCACCTTTGCAGTCTAATTTATAATCCCCTGACACTGTATGACTACCGTTAAAATACCGCTGCACGGCAGTCAGAGTTTGTGCCCGTGAGATGAATCGGCATGGTCCGTAGCACTGCCCGAATTCATGAACTGCTGACACGGGTATCAGAAAGCGACGCTTCTGATTGGCCCCCTCACTGGATCACCCAAAGTACAGCCAGAGAGAACAGGCAGGGAAAAAAAGCTGTCTTATGAAATATGAATCACATGCTTAATTCCCCCGAAGAGACACATAATTAGACTGATGAGAACATCCCCCAACAATTAGTCAAATTAAAAATGCTGTCGCTGAAACAAAGAAGGGACATGAATATGGATATTTATGCAACGGCCATACTGTGCTCTTAAACCTGGAATTTTTGTATCGTTTCCCCACACAAAGGTAACAACATGTAAAGGTTAGGTATGGAATGTGAAACTTCCATGCAGTATTGGGTATGCGTGAAGGGCCTGTTTACAGTAGTAAATGCGTCTCTTAATGTAACAGACAGGAAACTTGTCATTAAAATATTAATTATGTGGAAAAATAGAGTGCATGTAATGGAAATAACACTCAAGTTCAAAGTCTGTAACAAGATTTTAACAAGCTTATAAAACACATGTAACAATCTGAAAATACAAATGTGACAGATAAAATATCACAAACGGACTGAAGCTGCAGTCCAAGTTCAGTCTAGGGATGAGTTCAGTACTCTGCATAATTTGTGCTCAGTTGTTTCATTTCTATTCCACAGTGCACATGTAAGGGTAATCTGCACCTTCTGCGTTTGTTTCTGTTTTATAATTTATCATGAATACAAAATTAGTAGCACGTGCCATCTTAGGCGATAAAAAAACAGTTCAGAAATGTTAGAAGATGAAAAAACTCTGCTCAGAAATGCATTTCAATAGACTTCCCGAGATAACATCATTTTTGTCAAACTGCCCCATTTAAAAATACGTCCAATTTCTGAAAGGTCAGCTTGAAAGCAGTTTCAGATCCATATATTTATCTCTCCTGAAGTTAATCTGACTGTTGTGGTTTATCTGTAATTAAACGGCCAAAGACACGTGACACTTTCTCTCCCTTTTTTAATCTGTTGTGGATTTTCCTTTAATGCGGCTTAACATTGCAAGGGTCGCGATCACAGGGCTGTAATGCGACCGGGGGGAACCAAACTTGGACTGCTAACGGCACCAGCTGTTCAGCTCTGCGTTTTCCAACTTATTTGTATAATGACTAAGCTTGATGACACACCGGAACAGGGCTTTTATTACGCAACAGATCTCTGCCATGCAGCACAGATGGAAAGGAAGAATGTGGAGAAAGAAGAACGTCTGCGGCCTGTGACTGACACGTTTGATCCTTGGCCGCCGCCCGTCCATCGAGATAGCGTGGCGAGCTGCCAGTCACCTGCCAGCGAGTCGCTCTGGTAGGACTCGCGCTGCCAAACCGGTGTCTACATGCCACCTTCACCTCACCTGAACACAAACAAAGCTTAGCAGCCAGGCGGCATAATGGTTAGCGACCTGCGTCAAGGTCGTCCATCTGAGTCTCTGTGGGGATTGGCTCTTGTGACCTTGAGGATGGTAATTACCTTGGATCGCTTTGGTCGCAAGATAATGATTCCTGTGTATAAATGGTTAAAGTGTCTTTGCACAAAATTATAAAAGTATGTTTATTATTCAATAAAAGAAAAAGAGAAGTCGAATTTGCCCCTTTATGCTCAAATTCTAATCTAAAGTGCAGATTACTCGACGGAGTACAATAGAGCGGATGTCAGTGAGAAATGTACACTTTGTTAGAGAACCAATGAAGTGTGGTAATAAAATGTAATCTATCCGTTTCATTTTGGACTGAAGCAAGCTGCCTGGCAAGTCTCCTGCCTGCTGATTCTCCGCACAGGTGACTGAATGACACCCATATGATACCTTTCGACTGGAGAGAGGGATTTTTTTTTAAAACGATGTCTTCTGCCTGCATTGTCCTCATGCTGACTCAAAACGTTTGACTGAGCCAATGAATAATGTCGAGTGCGTCCACCATCAGTCAGGAGCCCAGAGGATTTGACTATAGCTCATTTTTTTACTGCTAATTACACACTAGGTGATGGTACTGAATGGCTCCCAGAGTGCCCTATATGTCCTACAAAATGTGTATGCTCTGTTTTTAACGCATTTATTCATGAATGCATTCATTCACTCAATAAGCATATTCAGTGTGTACACATACACCTAAATGACTATTGTTTTCTAGTTCATTTTGTGAGTATATGCTGGCATTAATGGATGGCTGTCAAGTTATTGATGTTTACAGGCTGTCTGCATTTACTACAGAGAAGCAAAGAGCCGAGTAGTACCACCTGTGTGTCGTGAAGGGACTGAAACTGGGCGCTGAACTTAAATAATGTTAACTAATGTTTCTGTTAGTCACTGATCCGTAGGACGCAAACGGCACGATTTGTTGATTCAGCACTCACAATCCCCAGCTGTGAAATGAAACGATGCTATAGTTTGCTGCCTTATATTCGTGAACGTGGAATGTTCCCGCCCCCATTGAGAGTGGTGACAGTCCCCGTGGAGTGATAGGCCATGCCCCCAGCAGGCATCGGGGTGTGCAGCTGCTAACGACACACCTCTAGTACAGACACGCGTCTACCCCCTGGGACCCACAGACAGTTCACGTGTTTGGGAGGTGGGAGGGAGCAAAAATGTGGACTGTCTGGCAGGGAGCTGGGGGGGAGCAAAAATGTGGACTGTCTGGCAGGGAGCTGGGAGGGAGCAAAAATGTGGACTGTCTGGCAGGGAGCTGGAAGGGAGCAAAAATGTGGACTGTCTGGCAGGGAGCTGGGGGGAGCAAAAATGTGGACTGTCTGGCAGGGAGCTGGAAGAGAGCAAAAATGTGGACTGTCTGGCAGGGAGCTGGGGGGGAGCAAAAATGTGGACTGTCTGGCAGGGAGCTGGAAGAGAGCAAAAATTTGGAGCAGCTGTGGGTCCTCGAGGACTGGATTAGGAAACACTTCTCTACCACAAACCAAGACCTCACCTTCAAAGGTGCTGGAGTCTGCAAGCAGGGTGTCTCTAACCAGGGTAAGAGCACACCTCTTTTAGCCACAGGTGTCTGTGACCTGGACGGGGCCCAGGGGCAGAAGTGGTCCAGTGCGAGAGGCCCATTGCTGGGTAACATGCACACACTTAATATTTCAGCAGCTGTCAGCGCCAGTATTCTCCAGAGGTCTAAAGGGAGAACACAGGCAGGAAAGGAGCAAGTATCTCCTCCTCCTCCCCAGAGGAGGAACAGCCCATGCATAAATATTAACCGAATAACTGATAGGAGGTGAAAGGGCAATGTTTATCTGAAACATGGGCATTGTGACACACCCAGGGGGAGTCTCAGTACACGGAGGACCGGGAAGCATACAGTGTAAGTGAAGGAAGGGAAGGGAGGGAAGGGGGAAAAGAAGGCAAAGAAGGGAAGGGAGAAATGATAGAAGGGATCAAGGGAGGTGAGAGAGGAATGGAAGGAATGGAGGAAAGGAAGGAAGGAAGGGAGGGATGGAAGGAATGGAAAGAAGAGAGAAAAGATGGAAGGACGAAAGGTAAAGAAGGGAGGAACAGAGGGAAAGGGGGAAGGAGGGAAGGGATAAATGACAGAAGGGAGAAAGAGAGGTAAGGGAGGAAAGAAGGGAGTTAAGGGAAGGAAAGGGAGCATTGATGGAAAGGAGGGAAGAGAGACATGAAGGGAGGAAGGGAAAAGATGAGGGATGGGAGGAATGGAGGATAGGGAGGAAGGGAGGGAAAAGGTGGAAAAGGATTTGTTGGGTGCATCACAGAGTAGAAAGTTGACAATATAATTAGACCTCATGGGGGCTCTGCACTGCATGTACATACTGAATCACACACATACACTCAGGCTAATATTCCAACTGAAATGGACAACTACCTTCGCTCATTTCTTAAATGAATGTTCTCCCAGCTCAGCAGTCGTGTACAAACTTCAGATATTTCTAAGAAACCAGATTTCTTATTAATAGTTAAGATAATTTGTTATAAGTCTGTACTTAAATAACATTGTTTAATGCTTGTTAAAACATTTTAAATCACTCTAAATAGTTTGATGTTCCTAACTCAATATGGTGAGTTGATGACTGCCGACATTATTTTCCCCACCAATCAGTAGCTCAGGGACAGAGACGTCGACTTTCTCGTCATCAGCGCTTTGGTCTTAGGTGGCCCAGGAGGCACCAATCGCTGAGGCCCTGGGGCTCACGGCACACGCCACACACCTGGTCGCCACGGCAACGCCATCAAAGAGCTGGTGAGGAGCACTGGCAGATTGACACAGTCATGTTACTATGAGTGCCAGTTCAGGCAGCACTGGTGCTGGGTCGCTCCATTTAAACCCAGGAACATCTTAGAACTGTTACGAAAACAGCAGATTTATGTCCCAGCAAAATGAAACGCGTGCAAAACACAAAAGACAGCATAACAACCTAAGCTAACGGCTTATGCCAGAACGCTTCTTTTTCACTTCTACCTGCTCTAATTTCTCTTGTTTGTTGGGCTCACGTTCAATACAGTTCAATTCTGCCTGAGTTAATGTAACCGACCTGTGTTCCATTCTCAGGTTGCAGTGCCCCATGCCAAACTGGTTGTGGTGGGGGGGGGGGGGGGGAGTCACGCTCCCATCGAGCAACAGGGTAATTTCCTCCATTCTACAGACATCAGTGGAAAGATTAGCAGATGCATTAATTGTGTCGATCGGCTCTGTCACCGAGCCACCGCGCGCTGATCCGGCGCGTTCTGGGCCGGCGTTCTTATTGACCCAGGCCGCCCACGCGAGACGAGAAGTGCAGCGGTGCAGGAAACGGCCGGGCGGCTGCTGGGACGCAGCACACTCGCCGCCCCACTGCGTTCATTATGCACCTGTACGCTGGGGATTCCCCGGACAAGCAGAGCAGTCTGGGCCGCACACTCAGTCACACGCAGATCAGAGGCCGGATCCAACCCTAACCCCCCAACGGCCCACAACACTTTCAACATTATATACATTTATTTTTGTTTCCTCTTATCAGAAGGATGTTGCGGCTGCCAGGTTAAACACCATTCCATTTTAAAACACAAAACTTTAGCACAACTTACAATGTACACATTATAAACACAACAAATGTGTTTTTAATCATTATGCTTCTTCTTATTATTGTTGTTGATTTTAACAGCAACAACAACAATAATAATAATAATAATAATAATAATAATAATAATAATGCAGTTGTTTTTTTACCCCCTTACCCCCGTTCCCTTTTTAGGAATTCTTCGACCCCTGATAAAATCTCACCCAGCCACCCAATTTTACGTGTTAATGGGTCCCTGTAAAGCCCTGGGTCCCCTGAATCTGCCAGGGTATCTGTTCCCTGACACCGCCCCCCGATCATAGCCAGGCGGAGAAAGGGCCCCTCCCCCACACTGTTTATTAATGTATCGGTAGGTTTTACCCCGAGAGGTACGACTGTATACCGAGACCTTTTGTTTCTGCCGTGCTTTTCCATCTCATATCCATTACAGGGGCCTACAAAGTGCCAGTTTTATTTCTATTGTCTCCTACCCATTTGGCCACATTAGTGCATAAACCAGCCTGACAATGCAGACATAAAGGATATTACCTCTTTCCTCTCTATATTCCTTTTCTACCTTCCTGAAAAGCCTGTTTTGTGGTTTTTCTGTGCTTATTTATTTGTTTATTGCTGTTTGTTTATCTCTCTCCTGCTGGCATTTCTCTTTCCTTGGATATCAGGTCACCTTTGTGGCTGTACAGTATTTCTCCTTAAGGCCACTGGGGCCAGATCCCCATGCTGGATGTGTCCACGGGGAGGAAACACGCTCCACTGCACCTTCTCCTCGCTGAAGCTCTCTTTCCAGGGGATGTTTTACCATAATCTGTGTATTTGTTTGTGTTCTTATACTGCTTGTGTTTCTTTTTATCTCACCATTTTTTTGCTATATCCATAAAAAATATTTATTTCCAATATTTAATAGCTTAAACTTTTATAATTTTAACCTTATATTATTTTATATTTTATTGCATTTTATGTGTTTGTTTGTTGTTTAGCTTTATTTCACTTAATTATTTTACTTAGATTTATTCCATCTTTCCATAACTTCATTGACCCACACTGCACTGCCAGTACAGTACAGTGTAGTTGCTTCTCTGTCTTTGGTTTCATTTTAATTTCCTTTGTGAAGCATTTTGAGCTGCATTCCATGAAAAGTACTATATAAATAATAATTATTATTATTACTATTCTTGTTGTTGCTGTGCTGGTGGTATTTTGTTCTCCTGTCTCTTTATTTCCATGCAGGACCTCAACATACAATTCCAGCATACCAAAACGTAACGTGATACAGGTGCTGTTACTGTACCAGGAAATGCTCATGTAAGGATCTTACATGTTGTCACATGCTGTTTTATGCATATCTACATCCAGCTAATCTCATCACTTTTTGTCTCCAATAAGCTGCGTGGACGTTTGAGTTTGAAATAAGACCTGACAAGTCGAATGCTGCTGCCCTGATTCTCCACCTGTGATTGGCACTTGGTGATGCCCCCGTTTCTTTGAGTAATAAGTTCTGTAAGCCAGCAGCCTCCAGTTTACCTTTTCCCAGTTTTGGTCTTTATTGTCTTGTGTGCAGATATTTTTTTTTTGCAGCCGTGCTCTTAATTAGGTTTAATCAGGTTGTAAAAAATGACTGATTTAGGTGTCATATCTACGGAGAATTATGAGATTTTTAAATTGTTTCAGGAAAATCATTGAAGTACTTAATAGTTTCGCTTAAAGGCAGCAATAATATTTTTACAGTTTTGTAAGAATTAATTAATCACATAATAAATTTGTCATAAGTGAGCACTTTTGTTAATTGTATAGTGACCAAATAAAGAAAATATTTCAAATAATCACTTCACCTTTACCCAATTAATAATTGGAGTAAAACCTCTCAGAATTCACAGAGGGCAGTTATGCCGAAATGGCCGTACGATTTGTTACAAATATGACGAGCAGCTCGGTCAAGCCTAATTAATACCGATCTCAGCTGGAGAGTCAGAGCGCACAGCGGGGCCCTGCGGGAACTCTGCAGCAAGGATCTGCTCTGCTGGATGATGTCATTCGCCAGAAGCCTCAGCACGTTCCACAGCAACTTGTGCAGGTAAACAAAATTAACCTGCCTCAGGCTGCTGTTGTTGACAAACAATGTGCCTACCAGTAAAATGTCCTTCAGTTCATTGATTTATATTTATGCACATATACGTGTATATGTACGCATGTATGTTCGTATTTATTTCTTTGTTTATTTGCTTGCTTGTTTGCTTGCTTATATATTCGTTCAATCATCGATTTAAGCATTTGTTTGTTTATTTATGCTGATGGCAAGAACTTTTAGCCAGAACTTTAACATCCAGCTAAGGGTGATAAATTACCACTGAACGCATTCTTTTCTTACAGGTGATGCTTCATAAACACCTTATGTTAAACAGCGGCAATTTCTTTTGTGTTTTTGTGATTTGTCTCTTTTCCAGGACACTTGATACCTACCTAGTGTTACTGGTTTTCGGATGAGCAGAAGTTGTTTATAGGTGGGCCAGTCCCAGTCACAGGTTCAGTGTACACTAAAGAGTGAGCATTGTTCTGACTTTGGGCGTCGTTAGGTCCGATTACTCGGAGCTGTAGCCCTGAGTATTTTAACCCCCATCCAATCTTCAAGGTAAACTTCACTTAGCCCCTGATCTACTCAAGAGCTGAAAATGCTATTTGGAATCTTATCACTGCCCAAAAACAAGACTTTGCACTCCTGTTTTGTCCATACCTCCATATCTAGGATCAGTCCTGTTCTGCACATACACACTCACATACATATGATAAAATTTTGGGGGTCCCCTAGGATAAATGGGGGGGGGGTGCTCTCCTCATTCTGTAGGCTTTGCTCTGGTTCTTTACATCCAGTCAGTGGTTCCAAGTTGCAGTAACTCAAGAGTGTAGGTTTGGACTCAACATTGATAGGGGCCAAATCAACCTGGACACACACAGTACTCCTTAAATATTAGTAGGGACATGTCCCTAGCATTCATACTGAAACTACAAAATTCAAGCAAAATCCTGACCAATTAATGTACGGATTATTGGGGAGAAGCTTGGCAGTACAGTAGAGATGGTTCACTCTCGGGGATGGGGGGAGATCTTCTAAGATCTTGTGGAAATAAGACATTCCAGCCGTATTCCTTGAATCCTGGTGTAATACCAAATGGTAATACTTGCAAAAAAGATGTTCAATTTTTGAAGTATCACCATATCTCCTGGTTTCTAAATGAGTGTCCTTCAAAGGATGTTGACCATGGACAAAATCAAATACATTATTTTTTTCCACAATGAAACCCAATGAAAACCAAAATGATACTTTAATATGTGTTTAATATTTTTCATGGCCTGTAAATTCCTTTATTAAGATAAATAACCTCAACAAAGTGAGAGCAAAATTTTTCAGGGGTGAAAACTATCATCAGACTTTGTGCCCATGAGGGTATTAATGTGTTTCGAGAGATATTCCATATTGTTTATTGTATTTCTGTCCTGAAATCAATACTTAACAGATCACGCTCTACCGGGAAACATCCTAGGAAGCCTTTTTTCACCCTTGCAGATAATTTTCCACTCAGACCTATTTTAAGTGAATTTTTTTCAAGGAAAGATTGGTGCAAAAACTATGCATGTTGACCAGTCTGGCCAGTGGCTTCTGCCACATGGCACCAGTCATATTCCCTGGGGGGGGGGGGGGGGGGGTTTGATGGAGGGGCAAGGTTGTTGACATTTTCTTCGGGGGAGGAGAAAAACTGTGACAAAAT
>JAABNY020000039.1:10054667-10073886 GCA_015164015.2 Brevimyrus niger
AAAATGCAAAAACTCTTGTATTTCATTAGGTTTCTTATGGTTATGGTTAGGGCAGGGTAGGGGTTAAGGTTGTCATAATTAGCATTAGCATTTCCCCCATTGTTGTGTGTGTGTGTGTGAATTTCGACCTGTTATTTTGACCTTGGGGGAACAATTCTTCAGTCCACACAAAAGGGCACTCAGTTTTACAAATATCTGACTGCAATAAAAAAAATAAAAATGCCAAAAAGTCATACATTTTGTTTGGTTTCTTGTGGTTAAGGTTAGGGCTGGGCAGGGGTTATGGTCATCATTGTTGGGATTAGGGTATTCCCCATAGAATGCAATGGATGGTCCCCACAAAGGCATGGTGTGTGTGTGTTATACAGAATGCTGCCAGTGTGTCGCCTGACAGACAAGCTGAGAAACGGCCCCGGGGAGTAAGGAGGAAGCGACCTCTTTCCCCACAGAGACACCCGCTGCAGGCAGCGGAGACAACTGCCTGTAAGGACAGCCAACGTGACGTAGGTACCTAATACTACAGGACACCCTCCACTATAAATACGATAAAATGCCTTGTGACGAGTGTCAGCTTCAGAGGAGCCCTAGAGAAAAAAAAAGAGGGATCCAGACTATATATCTGTAACTGCAGACGAAAGGAAAAGGAAGGTGATTCGGGTTATTATGGACTCACAAAGGAGACTTTTGCCCAGGATGCTTCACTGAACAGCCAGTGAGGCTGCATTACCAAGGGCAGCAGCCCCTCCAGATGAAAGCGGATCCTGGACATTGAAACCCTTTTAAACACGTTTAAACCTGTTTTGCATATACGCCATTATGTTCATTTTGATAAGTTCCATCGTGCCTCGTGTCCTTCCTTACTTATCACCGTGACATTCAGGAGTCACACACACACTCATAAGCGAAGACTCATAATTACATTTTACGTGACCCATTGCAGATCAGATACAAGCTAAAAAAAACAGATATATGGTATTATTCCTGTGGGAGACATGCTATATGTTGGAGTTTTTCTATGCCTGAGGTTTGGCAAATATGATATGAATCTAATTTTAGTCCATTATTAAATACTCTTTGGTTACTTTGGAATTATGTCTGAGTCTGTTTTGGAAGCTGACGTGTGCTAATTTTGCCCATTCATTCGATCATTTATGACTGGAACAGAGTACATTATGTTCTTCAATGGCACTTGTTCTTCTAGTGATTCCAGATTCCAGTGGCATAGAGTACCTAAGGTGGTTCTGGTCTACAAAGAAGGGGAAATGAGTTTATCTAACTACATTTCCCAAAATGCAAATAGGCAAATCATGGCCCATTATTGGATAAGTAATTGAAAAATGAAAAGATGGATGGATGGATGGATGGATGGATGGATGGATGGATGGAAACACTAAGAAGGCAAACTGGCAACGTAGGGTAAACATCTTAAAGTATCAAACAGTTCCACTAGCACCTTGCTCATTTAGTGACAAACCCTTATAGAGACAAACAGGAAGCTTTCCTCCTTGTGTGTTTTTTTTTCCACACAGTCCATAAGGAGTTAAACATGAGCTGCCTATGACCTGCTCGGGCCCCAGTGGTTCAGTGCTATGAAAACAGTGCTCTCCTGAAACCAGAAATCCCTCAAGGAGGAGCTCATAGTAGCAAACGGGCTTCAGTGTAGGCTGCCTCAAACACCCGGGTGGGGAGTGCTGGATCCTGGGGGGGTGTCTCATCACAAAGACTCAGCAGCATCGCTTCGCCACGAAGCCACAATGACACAAAATGTGCAGGTGGCTCATACAGGACTGACAGAACCCCGGGACTCATGAATAGTATAGTCTGGTGTAGAACCTACAGCCCAGTAACTCGCAGAAGTTATGCAGAGGGATCGCTTGCCCTCCCTGCTCCTTACAGGCCGCCCGCTTGCCCCATCGTCTGCACCTGAGTGCAGTCTGCTTACCCAGCTCACAGCCAGCTGCATCTGGCCAGGGTCTCTGCCGGTTTGTCGCCACACGAGGAGCCAGAGATCAAGCTAATTCTGATCTCTGAGGCAGGCTTCAGCCATTCGGCCGGGGGAAGTGGCTCAAACAGGCTTTGTGTGCTGTGTAAATATAGATTTTTTTTTTTGTATCATTATTGTTGTATTTTTGCTATTCTTCCCAGAGGAGCCATTGCACCAGGTGTTGACACATATGCAGTCAGTACAATGATTTATGAAAGTAATTATCAAGATGATTTTTATTATTCTTGAGGCTGTTGTAAAGTTTTTGTTTCTGGCTGAGCTGTTCAATGGTAACATTTAAAAAGTTTTATATATAATGTGTAACATTTATAGAAAATAAACTTTGTGGATACAGATACAAAATGGCCTACATTTGGCTGGATGAACCCCCCAAGCTTTCACAGTAAAATATCTGGAAATCCTGTTTTGCTTGCTTTGCATAACAGACTTAACAGTATATATTCTTGAAAATGTAAACCTTTAAAATGAGGTATATGGGGCGATCCAATATGGGGCTGCACTCATTGTGACATATTTTTTTTTGGGGAGGGGGGTGTTATATTTTACTAAAGCAACACTAATACTTCTATTGACAAGTATTATTCCTAACAGCTCATGGCTCCTTTACATAGTTTGCGTTCCCCACCACCATTACTGGCAATTAAGCAATTAAGCTTTTGGGGGTGGCGGCCTATATAAGGGTATTAAAAGGAATGTATTACGGAATGACTGTAAACGTTACTAAAAATTCAGTGTGGCTGGAATCATTATTCGGAGTTTTACGGGCGGAAAATACCCTCTCGCAAAAATTCGACACTGGGGAACATTAAGCGAAATTTCACATTCGGACCCAAAGACGCGTCCCAAAGCACGTTAAAACCGCAATGACACAGAAAGGTTGCGCCGCGGATTCTGCCGGTAGGGGGCGTCAGACGAGGGGGGGACGCGATCCGGCGGCTTGATCTGCGCCTTCAGTCGCAGCTCGCGACAGTAGCGCGGGAGGCAGCGAAGCTGAGCAATAAGAGGGACCTCAAATGAAAGAGGAGCGCACCTCGGACCGGCTCCTCTCCAGTTTTGCGCCGAGTCTGTCCGCCGATCTACCGGACGGTGCGATCCGAAGCAATGGAAGAAAAGTCCAATTCGTTCGCCGGCAGCAAGGACGAAAAAGCGGATGGGAATAATGCGTTCCAGAGGCAGGACTCGATGCAGAAGAATAACATGGGGAGCCAGAACATGAAAGATCACGCCAACTCCGTGGGTTTTAAGATGGATAGGGACGAAGCCATGGTCGGTCTCGATGATATGGATGGGGGGTCCAGGCAGTACGGCTTCATACAGCGGCAGTTCGGGGCGATGATGCAGCCGGGGGTCAATAAGTTCTCCTTACGAATGTTCGGCAGCCAGAAAGCTGTGGAAAAGGAGCAGGAGAGAGTGCAATCGGCCGGATACTGGATCATCCACCCATACAGCGATTTTAGGTAAGGAACGTAAAGTCACCTTCTTCCCCGCGCACGCCGGTCTGATCCACTTATGTCCAATGCAGATCCTCGCTGCCAGTTAAAACAGTCAAAAGTGTCTGCAAAAATAATCACGCTGCATCATGTAGTCGTATAGGGAATAATGCCCTTGTGCAAAAAAAGAGGTGAATGTCAACTTGGTAAATGTATTGGATTTTTTTAAATGGAATGGCGTTCTGCAGTTTGATGGACGTTTAAGTTCTGTAAAAGATTAATATGTACCGAGCCAGTGGTGTTTATTCCTAGTATAGCAAACGGTGCCGAGGAAATCACTTTAATCACTAAATGTGTACGTTGCACATGAAATAATTAAAATAGATGAATGATTGTTATATTATGCATAAATAATTGTTACGCGATTAAAATATCATTTATAACAGAGGATACTGTACAAAAATGCAACGTAAGAGAAACAATAATTAAAATTGCAAGAGGTGGACATGTAGAAAGAGTCATTCAGTGTTAAGCGCCTGTGTGAAAGTGGGCGATGCGAGATCGCAGTCTGGGCGTTTTTGTATTGACTGCTTGCTCCACAGTTGGGATCACTTGGAGCACTTTGCCTTGAATGCAATATCATTGTTCTCTGCTAATGTCTATTAAGTAAAATGTACTTAAAGATGGATTTCTTCCAGCTGCATATCCCTGCTATCTACGTTGCCGAGTCATTAGCGGGTTACAGATTTTACATAGACCGGCATTATTAAGCAAAATGCTGGTCAGTTTTTTTTCTTCCCTTTTTTCGGGAAAGCTCATGTTGTTTAGTTCGGTGTATGCCCGTGTTGCTCTCCTATGTGTCAGAAAAAAATATTATAATAACATCTACATATTATGAATTCAACTTTTTTTATATCGTGGTTTGATTTTTTTTAATCTATAACACTGCATATTCGGGAAAGTTATGGTGTATTTGCAGATTCGGTTTAATTCAGTCGGTGGTTTTAGGGCAATATTGTAATTGCTTTACTCATTCATATGAAACGCACGGATAGGGTGTATTAGGGCGAATATGAAATGCTGCCTTTACGAACTTTCACTTCGCATAACGAACACGCAGATGAATCCATGCCGAAGAGTCTCGGAACACAGTGTGCTGTCCGTGGTGCTGACTGCACCCCGCTTTCGGATGGCCAGTGAACCTCCGGGCCAGGAAGACGCGCACTCTGTGCTGTGCCAATGTACAGCTGTAAGCATAAAAAACACCGCCAGCGTTTGATTCTGCCGATTCCTCTGCCAGAGGAAACAATCTGGCCAATTGAAAAATGGACAAATAACCTTAAATGTGGTCACTCTGGACCTTCTGTCAGTAGGCTTTAATGTGAAGCTGAGCTGGGATTAGGATTAGACTGGTGATGTGTAACAGGAGACGGGGAGATTAGGCCCCAGGCAACTATGTGACAATTACATTGACCCTTAAGGCCAGGGAAACTTAAAAGAGGACTTTCAATTGTTTAGAGTTACTAAAGGATTCCGCGGAAAGAAGCTTTAATTTTAGGCACGTCCATTATCATGAAGCTCACACATTGATGACACTTATAAACTCAGGAGTCATGATAAAAAAAAAACATTTAATGTAAGAGAGTATGCTTTGAACAGGCACTGTGTTGTGTGTCCATAGTATGTCAGCCTATATAGCTGGGAATCACAGTAATTGAATTCCGGTTATATATAATTACACGTCACAGTACGTACAGGGGATGGTATCGATTGTTTATCCAGCTGAAGGAGGCTGGGGAGCAGTTTTCCTGTGGTTACCCACAGTGGGGGGAATGGAGGCAGGGCCTTGACATCCTGCGCAGAGAGCAGCAAGCAAGAGGGGGTGGATCCTCCTGGGAGAGGGACGGGGCTGTGTTAAATACAGACGAGGAAGGGGGCGGGATTGTCAGGAGAGGGAGGCGGGGCCTCATGGTCCAGTGCGGAGAGCTGGGGTGGAGGCTTCTGGCTCTGTGTTGAATGCAAATGTGTAGGAAAAAAAAGCTGGATTGAGAGAGAGGGCCGAAGCTGTGCTGGGCCTCGGCACGCCCAAATCCTCCACATCCTCTCGCCAATTGCCACTGGGGTCCCCTCCCCAAAGAGGAGTGGTTAACGCAGCCGAGTGGCTAAGATACTGAGGGGAGGATAGTGATTAAGGGCACTCAGAGGCGATGGACTAGAGGCAAGGGGTCTGCCGAGTCAGGAAGCACAGCACCCGGAGGATGCCACTTAACCCAGATCGTTTCAGCCAAGGCGCCCAGCTGTGTGCAGGCAGCTTAGGAGGGAACATATGCTGGGCGGCATGACAGGTGCCCCCGAGAATCGAGCCAGGAAGCCAGCGACCGGCGGGCTCTCGCTGCAGGGGACGAGGTCGATCGCACGCCAAATGCCGGGATGAAAATGGGGCATTTTTCTGTGTAGATGGTGGGAAGGGGGGGGGGGGACACACATAAAACATTGGTTAAATGTTTTCTTTTGCACCTCACACGTCTCAGGTAATATCACCTCTTCAGTGTAAGAACTCTGGCATAATAGCAAAATATTAATTGATGGAATGGAGTTACCTTTGAGGTACCCTCAGGGAGAGCGCCCCCTTTAGGAGATGAGTGTTAAAGCCCTCATTCTGTGTTTCTCATATGCAGCTGGACCACAACACCTTCCTTTGCTAGTCAAGCCTTTCCCGTTTCATTTCCGGACATGAATTGTTTTGTAGTCTTCCCCCCTCCACCTTTGTTGTTGCTGTTGGTTGCACGCGGAGGGGGGAGGGGGGGGAGATTCCTGTACCCGATCGCTGCTCATCGCAGCACATCGCTGCACCACACATTCGGCCCAGACAGGTAAACAGATCCCGGCTGAAAAACTACAACATGGAATCAATGGCTGCATCATTGTGTCTTTTGTGTTGCCTCAAAAGCCGGGCGAAACTCAACGCGGAACATCTCTCCATACAGGAGCTGTTTAAAAATGAATGGCAGGTTAGTAACGTTAATTATTTATAGATCCCTGACAGGTTTCAGCCCTGGAATTGCGATTCCCCCTCTTCACTCGCTTTGCCGTATGATCGGGGCCCAATCTTTCATCTTTCATACGTTCTTATATTTTACCCCTATTGCTCCCTTCCCCCTCTCTTCTATTCGGAATGCGGTGGAGCCACAGCCTGATTTAGAAGATGCTTATTATTCATCTTTAGCAAAATGTTTGCATGGCTTTTGAAGTAACTTAATAAAGCAGAGGCGGAGGAACGGCGGGCGAGCGAGGGGCGAGCGACAGGCGAGCGGCGTGCGCCAGCCGGTTTGTGAGACGGCGATGGTATGAGATCGCACTCACTGTTCTTTTGATCTTTATTAATTGACCACTTTGAATCAAGGAAATGCCTGCACATCTTTGAGATGCAAAGCAGTCGCATGAATCATAACACCCGCTTTGAGGGCCGTCGTCCCCCTTGTAACCCACATCCTGTGGCCTTACTTAGCACTCGAGATCAAACTCACCTCTCATCCTGGTCCCGAATAGAACTGCCCGGGCAGATGGAATTGTACGACTGGGACTGGTTTAACTCTCTAGCAATACGGTACCAGTTCATTGTTACACCATTTCTGACCATCCGACAAAATGGTTTCCTTTCACACATGATTTGTCTAATCACCTTTCATTAGTGAGGGCAGTTGTAACGGGGTGAATCATATTGAAGTGAGCTGAAACTTAACATCCCTCCATTTTCATGTGACATTAACCCGCTTCAGGAATTGTGGATAAACCGGGAATTCGGGAAGAGTATTGAATTGAAGTCTTTTGGCACACAAGTGCAGTATATATATGCCAATGTACCTGGTCACACGTCACAGTGTGACACCTGCCTGATTCCTTTATAGCTACTTCCTGGCTTTGACCCTCAACCAAGATCCCTCAGCTTGGGGAACCTCGCAAGACCACCTCTTCTGCTGGAGGAAAAACAGAACCAGATCCATATATTCTTGCATCAGGGCCACCCGCTCCTTGCGTGACAGCGATGCATATGAAAGCCGATCTCCATGGTACATTTCGGCATCCCTCCAGCCAATCCACTTCATCCGTCCGGAACCCGCCTGCTCACATGGAAGCGTACAATCTGCCCCCTCTGATCGATGTCCTGATCTCACAAACAGCTTTGTTTTTTTTTTTGTTTTTTTTTACCTCTCAAAGTTTGATTTCCTCACTCCTGCTAAAATGCAGTCTTGTTTTTATGCCCAAACCGCACCTGTGCCCCCAACATTACACACTTATGAATATCCACATAAAACGTGTTCTGGAGAAGAAACCGGGAGGAAAGAAATGTGAACATCCAACACGCATTTATTCCAGCCTGTTATGGGCTTCTCACCGGGGGAGGGGGGGGGGGGGTACAGGGCCCGTGCACCCTCACAGCACTTTCTGTCGGCGTGATGTTCCCTTTAGTG
This sequence comes from Brevimyrus niger, assembly GCA_015164015.2. Classification (NCBI taxonomy): domain Eukaryota; kingdom Metazoa; phylum Chordata; class Actinopteri; order Osteoglossiformes; family Mormyridae; genus Brevimyrus; species Brevimyrus niger. Next base: position 10,062,575 of record JAABNY020000039.1, read on the forward strand.
TGATCGCTGGGGTGTTGGGCACATCGCTGCCGTGGAACAGCTGGTCACGCTGAGTGCGAGTCGCCCCCCCCGCCACAGGCCGGCGCTGCAGCACACGTGGAGCTGTCTGCGCATCCACTTCTTAAAATGTCAATTCTGCTTTTTTTTTTTTGATTGCCTAGAGAAAAATGTACTTCAAGAGCTGTTCCGTCATGAATGCCCTGTATGGTGTCCATACCTGTAATTATGCTGTGAGGCTGCAGTGGGAGATTGAAGCTGTATATCAAATTTCTAGTTTTATTGTCATCTCTGTTCCGAGGGACACGCTGTCATTCTTGTGCCCCAGTTACAGGAGAGGGGGTAGGTGGATAGGTGGGGGGGGGGGGGGGTCAATAGAACCGAGATTACTACAAGAACAGTACAATAAGGGACAAATGAAGCTCGTTCCAAAGCTGACAGTTACCATTGGGACCCATGATGCTTTGAATCATAAACTCCTAGAAGGTAAACCTAAGGTGTTGGAGTCTTCAGGCGGCCAAGTGATATACGGGAAATTTTATCTGGTCCCCACAGAAAGCAACAGACTGGTTACAAAATGTCACACATGATAAGTTCTTAACCTTTAATTTAAATGCATTGGACAAAAACTCACGTATCCGGAACGTTCCTTTCGGTCACTCTCTTAACACACGGCCGTCTTGTCCTTGTCCTATACTCCCGAATAATTAATCACAGGTCAGTACAGCTGCTTGTCCACTCTCCCCACAAACATCCACTCCTTCCTAAGATTTCACAGTAAATCAAAGAACTTTTCAGGTTAGGTTAGCTGTGAGTAACATGAGGGTTGTAATAAGCAAAGAAAATTACTCCTGCCCGGTGTTTCCAGTGTAACACAGATGTATTAGTTGTTTCTTATGAATATTTCATTGCTTACCCAGTGCTGTAGCCGAAGCTCAGTGAAGAAGCGTATAGGTCGTCGGTCGTAACAGCTGGTCCCCTGGGTGCTGAAGGTTCCTCTCTGGCTGTGGTGATGTCCTTCTTCACACCGCCCACTTCAGCACCCAGATCTTACAAGTGCACAACTGTAATGGTGCTGAGGCGTGTGTTTTGGAAGCTAAATAGGGGTGTTTGGGCGGCACAGTGGTGGCCTCACACTGTCAGGGTTGTGGACTTGATTCCCAACCCCAGCCCTGTGTGTGTGTGTGCGTGTGTGTGTGTGTTTATGTGTATGTGTGTGGATTATGTTTATATTACATTGTGGGAACCAAATATCCCCCACAATGTAACAACAACTGTTATTTTGACATTGCGGGGACCATTTTTCAGGTCCCCAAAATGATCTTGGAATGCAATCAAAAAACTAAAAATGTCAAGAAGTCTCATATTTTGATTGGTTATCTATGGTTAACATTGGGTTGGTATTAGATTTAGATTAGTTTTTCCCATAGATATGAATGAAGAGTCCCCACAAATATATAATTACAAACCTGTGAATGTGTGTGTGTGTCTGTGTGTGTGTGTGTGTGTGTGTGTGTGCACAATCTAAATGTCTCCCTCGTGTTTGCCTGTCTCACTGTGCAGGTAAATGTCAGTTAGTGTCTAAATTGCCCATGCTGTGTGCTTTTGCGTACTATGTGATGCACTGGCGTCTGGTTCAGGCTGTTCTCCTGCCTTGTGCCCTCTGTTACCTGGGATACGCTTCACTGAGACCTGTTAAGATGGTCCTGGAGCTACAGAACCTTCCAGACTCTGAGGAATAGAGGTGAGCTTCCAGAGCTCCAGTGAAATGCTCATAAGCTGGGGTCTTGATGTCGCAGTGCTGTACATCCAGTGAACTCTTTAGCAGACACACCTAGCAGGTGCCAGGGAAGACCCACCTTTGCCTTCAGAACTGCTTCAAGGCGAGACATGTTATGCATTCAGAGAGGCCAACCTGCATACCACTGTTGTATTGAGCTGTTATTTTTCCACTTGTGGCCTTCCTGTTAGCTTTAACAAGATTGCCCATTCTTCCCTGACCTCGTTTTTTTAACAAGGTGTTTTTGTGCACAGAAATGTCGCTGACTGGCTGTTCTTTATCTATGGCACCATAATGACACTGTACTGCATGGAAATCCTGGGAGAGGGTGACTGTTTCTGAGGTGCTGGAGCCATCAAGTATGACACCAACAATTGCACAACATTCAAACTCATTTCAATCAGGTGTCTTAGCTGCTCTAATGCTTAGCCAAAGAGTAAGTGAACCCCTTGACCTTGTTCTGCCGTGTGATTCGCTGTTTGGATGAGCAGGCTACTAGCATTAGTTAGCAGGGATGACTGATAAATTGGCTTGAGTATAGCCAGCTCCTCAGGTTAAAGTCAGGCCGCTCGATCACGCACCCAGAATTAGCATTTTCTGCAGCTATTTGTATAGCAAGCAAATCAGAGCATGGATGGGCTGGTGCGTCATTCTGGCGCTCGGTTCCGCCATCCTTCCGCTGAGTGCGGCTCGCAGGTGCAGGTGCTTTGAATTGGCTGGCTCTGCATTTCAGGCATTTCTGCTGCATGCCAGCCCCCTGATTTGTGGCCGACCTGGGGCTCGTACGCGCTGAACTGTTACCATGGCTCGGAACTTTCTTCCCATTTCTTTTCAATGTCCCTGTAGACAGATACAACACTCTCATGTTCCAGAAGGGCAATTCCTGTAGCGGATTAAGAACCAATCAGATGACTGGTGAAGGCCATTGTCCTCAGCTGCATTTCATGAATCACACCATTCCCTCCCCCACTCCTGCTTACTACATTCGTGTTTCTCGACCCAGTCCATGTGGACCCTAAGGCAGTCCCCATTTTTGCTCCTTCCCAGCTCTTTGTCCCCCTTAGCCAGACAATCAACCAATCAGGAATGCAACCTGCCTGTTACATGTGTGTTGGGAGCTGGGAGAGAGTGAAAATCTGGGGATCCAGTGACAGTTGGGGGGTCCACAAGGACTGGATTCAGAAGCACTGTACTACATTAGCATTTTTGGGTTGAGAATTCATTTTCTCTTAGTTGTTGTGCTTCTGGTTCTGGTAATGTGCTTTAAGCATTTTTAAACATAATTGCTAAAGTGCTGTGTTGTTGTTTTTTTCTGTTTTTTTTTTTAAACACTTCTAGGTCCCTAAATGTACTTTTCCCAAAACATTAAAGTGTAACTCAGTAGCCAGTAACATTTGTGATGATGGTGTACTTTAGAACAGCTGGACACTCGGGAGATGCAGAATCGCTAAACGCTGCAGAGGTCAACGTTCACCGCCGCCGGTGTAAACTGTGGCAGTCTGGTGTTTTATGATGAGGCCGACAAATATCCCCAGGTGATGAGACTCCTTCAGATGACCTCTCTCCATAGACGGGAGGTGGGTGCGGAAGAAGCTGAGCGTCAGCGCCTTGCGGCTGTGCAGCTCTGTGCAGCCGCTTCTGCCGTGTCCGTGTCTCTGTGTTAGGGTTGTTTCGGGATATCGCGACACCGCACGCGTCTAGCTGGAGCTCAAGTCATCTCTGTGACATCGGTCCATTTACTTTGAAAATAACAGTGCCTATCAGTGCCCCCCGTTTAATTTATCCGGGGAAGGCGGCACGCCACGGTTATTGATCAGCACTCGCGGTAATTATTACCACAAGTAATTATTCTCATCAGGCAGATTCATCATATGTGACCCGTTTTGTCAACATTGAGAAAAGCCTTGTCCGGGAGTGTATAAACCAGCGCAAATTCCATCTAAATTAATATAGTTGAGATACTTCATTTAATTCAATTTCCCACTCCTCATTTGGCAATGTTTTCATCACAGACGTCAAGCCAAGGCGTAAATGTCAGCTACGGCACATCCCTGTCGCATGACTGTGAGCGATAGAGAATTTATAAAGGCAATCCGTGGTCGTCGGTGGAAGCGGACAAGTATACGGGCGTGAATTTTCATATATTGCGGTGTCAGCGCACAAAATAGCTGTTTGGTCTCTGTGTCATTTGAGGCAGAAACTCAAGGGAAGCAAACCAATATAAAACTGATTATGGAACGGCAATAGCTGGGAGCAGAGCAGCTAAAATAGACAGTAATATGATATTTATTGCATTTATCAAAACAGAGTACAGCTTACATCTTAACCCTTACATTATTGAAGTATTACTAAGGGTTTAACAGCCGTCCCTCTTTAGGAATTCAATCCGTTGACTACTTGGTTGCACATTTTGTTCGTTTTGATCACTAGCGTGAATTAAGCGGAGTCACGTGCGGTGTTATTTTTGCGGTTATTCCCGGGCTTACCTGACCAAACTGGGCGCGAGGATTCGCCCGCAGCCAATGGGGAGATTCCGGGCTTCTGAAGATCCGCGCCAAACTCCGCTTCCTGTGTGCGCGAGGCTTAGCACAGCGTGACAGAGCCGTTCACAGCGATATGTGGTGCCAGCAGATGATTGCCATGTTTACCCCCCAGCAATGCGTTCTCCTAACATCGCCAGTTGGTTTCTGAATGAATAGGAAGCCATATTTACCCTAGAGTTCTTCTCTGAGCAGCGATTTAATAACAATGTTTGAGCATATGAAACATAAATTGTGATATTTTACCTGTAGTTATCCCCAGATCTATAGTTTAATGGCATATTTGTCATTTTAAGGGTGGGAATAACTATTTTTTTTCCACAATGGACCAGGGTAACATTTGTAATAAGGTCAAAACCACTAATATATATTTTGTTTTATTAGAAAACATGAACATGCCTGTGAAATGTGTTGCACTGCTTACTGTGACCCTGCAGTGGATGAACAGTTGATTGATGAATATGATGATGCTATTTAAATGCATTTTGTTACCCAGAAATGACAGATTTGTAGGACTGAAGTCATCTGGTAGGTGGTATAGAGCTATTGCATGTTGTTTGTCTCGTAAATGAACCTAGTTTACTAATTAATTCCTAATTAATTCATGGTGCTGATTCATCTTTTCAGAGTTGTCTAGATTATTTGCATCATTTCAAATGATATATATTGATCAAAGGTTTATTTTTTTTGTAGGTTTTACTGGGACTTGATCATGCTTATTATGATGATGGGAAACCTAATAATTATTCCTGTGGGAATAACCTTCTTCACGGAGCAAACCTCCACGACCTGGATGATATTCAACGTGGCCTCTGACACCATCTTTTTGGTGGACCTAGTCATGAACTTCAGAACGGGGATCGTCATCGAGGAGAGCTCAGAGATCATCCTCGACCCCAAGGTCATCAAGAGGAACTACCTGAAAAGCTGGTTTGTGGTGGACTTCCTGTCCTCCATACCCGTGGATTACATCTTCCTGATTGTAGAGAAGGGCTTCGACTCGGAGGTCTACAAGACGGCGCGTGCCCTGCGTATTGTCCGGTTCACAAAGATCCTCAGTCTGCTCCGGCTGCTTAGGCTCTCCCGCCTCATCAGGTACATCCACCAATGGGAGGAGGTAAGGCGTGCCTGCACCTGCCAGCATTCACGTCTGATGTCATGTAAAGAAAAAAAAAAGATTAAGCAGAAGCCGAAGCAGAGGCATAGGCGTCCTAGTGCTTGCCCTGTGATGTCACGGTGGCTTCCTGGAGGATGTCTAACTCAATGACTTCATAACACTACATAGAATTAGGATGCCTGGGGAGATTTTTATTAATAGGGGTCCCACATTCACTTTGGGTTATGAATCATCATTTTACACAAGATGGATTCTTTATACCGCTCTTTATGATCTAGTTGGTTATTAACATAAAACTGATATAATTCCCAGACTCACTTCTGCTTAATTCATTGATCTTGTATCTTTTTAAGCAAGCCGATGGCTGTCTTGAGTTTTGAGAGTTGTATGGGCTGCACTGGGGAAAGACTGAGGCCATTACAGCAGACAGATAAATTGGGAGAATATAGTGGCAGCTTCCCTGTGATGTCAGCTCTCCCAGAGGTGTCTGAGAGGCTCTCTTTTGCCTGTCCTGTATTGGCCCCACTGCAGACAGGTCTTGAATTACCCTGACTTGACCCTAATAGGATAGCTGTTTGTTTTGGCATTCAAACACTACTTTGTTTGTTCAAGCCCAGATTCCGAGCCCTCAGCTCAGGAAAAGGTACACAGACTGTGGCTGTCGAAACTCCTATAATGTAGGTGACTGCACAGGCACAGCCCCACAGCAGACTGTGTCATCAATGTTCTGCAGTTAACTTCTTGGTATAACTGTTTGTATCTGGAAGCATGTTGTACATAACGTGTGATTAACTGAAGCTGCTAACTCTGTAATATAAGATGTGCCAGACATTGATGTGCACCTCATTGCCTACCCCCAGCCCTGTGTATAGCCTTGCACAGAGCGACATGCATAGTATAATACACGTTGAATAAACCAAATATGCTTCTTCACGTGGAGACTAAAACCACAGTTTCCGGACTTACCACATGCATCTATGCAAATGTTGTCCAGACAAGTAGTTTCACCCTTGTCCAGCCCTTTTCACCTTGGCTAGACTGAACGATATGTACCAGGCTGAAGGATCCTTACCAGGCTAAGAGATACAAATGGGATACCTACCAGGGCAAAAGATACAAACAGGATACCAGTTTGGACAAAGGATACTTGGCAAGTTAGGAATGCTTGCCAGGCTGAGGTCTGCCTCTTTCAGGGATCCCTTCAACACCTGTTCCAACTTGTTTCGATTGTTCACTGTAGGAGGGTCGATTTGATAAAGGCATCGCCAAGTTAAGAACTTGGTGATTAATTGTCATTGTTGACACACCACAGCACACGACAGCGAAATTTGTTCTCTGCATTTAACCCATATGTGACATAGCAGGAGGCAGCTAAATCAGTGCCCGGAGGTAGTGCCTTGCTGGTCAGGGTTTCAAACCTGCAATCTTTCAATTACAAGTGCACTTCCCTAACCATTAAGCCACCAGATCAGAGTCTTTAATCAGAGTCCTTAATGAGAGCATGAGGATGCAACCACTTCAGTTTGGTCATGCTTTCGACAGGGCCATGTCAGCGCAAGTACGGCTGGCATAATATAAAATGGAAAAATGTTTCTTTGTGGTTAGGCTCTGGAATGCTTCAGTTCTCAGTACCAGTGGAAAAGCAGTATTATTCTTGCTGGGTCTCCCATGGTCTTTTATATGACTTGCAGCATTGCCTAGAAGGTCACTTATGATCTTCAGAAGTACTCTGTTATTCTCTTGTATGAGTCTCACAGGAGTAACCCTCTGTATGGCTCCCTCAGGGATTCTGTTGTGACTCTTGTGGGGTATCTCTTGATTCCTTGTTTGGTTATCTCAGGGTGTGCCTCAGTCTCTCATATGTCTCTCACAGTGTCTCCCTCTGTTTCACATATGCCCCTCACAAGGTCTCCCTCGTTCTCTCGCAGGATCGTCCACAGTCTCTGAAGTGCCTCTCACAGGGTGTTCCTCAATTTCTCACAGGAACTCCCTCAGTCTCTAATATACCTTTAAGAGGTTATGCCTTGAACAGGGCCTCACTCAGTTTCTAGCAGGGTTTCCATGGTCTCACATATCCCTCTCTCAGAGTTACCCATGGTCTCTGGTATGCATCTCATAGGGTTTCCCTCAATCCCCCCTATGCCTCTCACAGAGTCTCCCTCGATCCTTCACTGGGTCTCCCATAGTGTTACATGTACCTCTCACAGGGTCTCCCTGGTTCTATCATATGCCTCTCACAAGGTCTCCCTCAGTCTCTCGTATACTCTATATAGGGTCTCCCTTAACTTATTATACGGTCTCCCTCAGTCTCTCGTGTAGCTTTCATGAGGAATCCTTCCATTTCTCATGTGGGTTTCATGGGGACTACTTCCAATTGTCATATGGGTGTCTTAGGAACTCTGTGTTTTTCTCATATGGTTTAACAGGGTCTCCAATGGTGTCTCGTATACCTTTCACAGGTACTCCTTACATCTGTCATGTGGGTTTCATGGGGATCTCTGCCTTCTTTTGTATAGTTTTTCACAGAGACTCTTGTATGGGTTTCTTACAGAATTCCTTAGTCTCTCATGTGGCTTTCAAAGGAACTTGTTTTCATTACTCCAAATTTTCTAGTTTTTCAGGACTAGTTTCTTCACTTACAAAGCTTTGAAAGTGTACTATCCAGTGCTCCATGCGGAGGCTTGTTCCCACCTTGTCAAAGGGCTTTTTCAAGTCCAGTAGTCGACCGAAAAGACAAGTATATAGACTAAGTGGTACCACAACATTTCTGCCACTTAGTTACTGTGCACTGAGAGAGAAGTAGTTTAGAGTCAGCTCATCCCAATGGAACCCAGCCAAATGTCCATTCATTTGGCACTTGTTTAACATGGGGGGGAGGACTTGACTGATAATATTAGAACTATGTTTTTTATGTGTACAATGTTGAAATATTGTGTATATAAACTCCTTTCAGGAAGGCACGGTGACTCAGCATTGATGGTGCTGGTTTCCATGGAGCCGAAGGACACGGCTGCAGTGATGTATATATCAAATTCTACCATCAGAAGTGGAGTTTGGGATTTATGACACTAGTCATTATTTTACAGTACAAATACCTATAAAAAATATACAGCTACTGTATACTTTTAAAATGCCTGTATACGTTTTCTATTAGTAAAGATGACTTATCTATTAATATTCCTGTAGTAATGTGGACTAGATCAGTTCTAGGGAATTGCTTTAGAGCGTAGCTGTTGACTATCAGTAATTCATATTCTGTCAGAAAGATAGCATATCCAGCAAAGGTTTAGTTCAAATATGACTTCTGGATCTTTGCCAGGTCCTGAATGCATGGAGCAGATCATCCTTCCTCATTTGGATCTGTATGGTTTCCAGAAATGTCACTTTAGGGTTTATGAGAAAGAGTCTGAAACTGGAGAACCAGAATTATTCAGACATGAGCGTGGGTCTGGTTCCAGCCAGCCTGCTGTCCCCTATGTAGCGGTTTTCTCTGAGACTCCGTGGCATTACACTGTCTTGTGCCCCATTTCCCCAGCAGTCGACGAGGTGTTTTTGCCAAAAGTCACCCGGGAGTTGTATCCCGATGCTCTAGGTGAAATGATGCCAGTCGAGTGTCTGTTTCTCGACATGATGCGCTGCCGGGTGTGTTGTCAGAGCGGGGCTCTTTCCAAAACCTTACGCGTGAGCCGTTCTGTCAAAGCTCCCTACCGTCACTCCTCCCCGGACCAAGAACTCCATCCATGCTAGTGCGGGCTGCTGATCTGGGCCATTTCCAGGACCTTGGAGCAAAGGCCATAGGCGATAGAGTCAGCTGAAGCAGCGAGATGCAAATGTGAGCAGCCAGTTGCTGTGAGGGGAGGTATCTGCTTCTCGTGACTCATTCATACCTGCGAGTGATGTTTTCTGTCTTCAGGTTGCCACTTGTGCTAAAGTAAAAGTGCTCTGAGGGCCAGTCTTTTTCCATCAATGCTTGAACATCTCAGTGAGTTTCAGGGGATTCAGATCATATAGGTTGGAGGGAGAGGGGGCTTGTAGCCTATTGTGGAGGGAATTATATAGTCGCGGCCAAAAGTTTTGAGAGTGACACAAGTATTGGTTTTCACAAAGTCTGCTGCCTTAATTTTGCGATGGCAATTTGCATATACTCTGGCTGGACAAAAAAAAACCCACAAATTCTGACAAACTCCAAGAATTAATTATGCATGAATGGGCGGCCATGAGTCAGGATTTGGCCCAGATGTTGATTGTCAGCATGCCAGGGTGGATTGCAGTGGTGTTGAAAAAGAAGGACCAGCACTGCAAATATTGACTCTTTGCATAAACTTAATGTATCTATCAATAAACTCCTTTGACACTTATGAAATGCTTGTAATTATATTTCAATACTCCATAGAAACATCTGACAAAAATATCTACAGACACTGAGGCAGTGAAAATAAATACTTATGTCATTATCAAAACTTTTGGCCAAAATTGTACTTAGAATGAAAGGGTTCCAAGTTCTAGTTCTGAGAGAGGTATCCTTTGCAAAGTTGGTGAGTGGAATTGATTCAGTAAACACTCACGAATCTGTAAAGACAGTGGCTTGGATTTAAGGCTCCGCATAATGGACCTGAAAGCAGTTTAATGATTCAGGTTCTACTAGCTCTGGGCCCCAGGGCATGTCTGCAGCCCTGTTGAAGGTGAACCAGGGAAGGCAGGGATTAGAATGACAATGAGAACATGGTGGTCTCTCTGGGATAGCTGTGACACTGGCCTGACTCTTTGGGTGTGTCACACATGCATGCCGGTTGGACGTTGTGGATGCAGAAACGTTCTCATGTGAGCAGAGGTAGTTCAAGATGTAATAGTCCGGCAGTGGTACCAAAAAGCACAAATACACATGTATGCATATGACACACACATGTTACTGTTCACAAGCCTGCATGCTGACTTACATAGCAGCACCCATGTGTCATGGACATGTTTGGAATTAACAAATCCCCAAGTGGCCATTTGGCTCCGATGTTCCATCATCTCAGAGATACATGTTGGAAATGGAGCACTATAGGCATTTGGATGTAAAACCAGCACAATGAGGTGACATGGCTTCTAACAGAAGGTCAGGCTTTTCATCAGACTTATATATGCATAAGTAACGTGTGTAAAAAGCAGCGGAATGGACTGATAGCTCTCGATGATGCCACACAGCATTGGTTTTGCTTTAGCTACCCAATTTAATAAAGCATGTTTTTATGCTGTCATTTGAATCGGGGTCCCGGTCGAATCACTGGATCCGCCAACCCACAACTGTAAATGTGAATAATATATTCAGTCGCCGGAAAGATCAGGCACACTCCCCTGTATGCTTTGCCCACACTGCAAATGTCACGTTTTAATATTTCTCTGCTCAAACATGACAAGCGTCAAATATTGCTATTACAGGGACCTTGGCATGACCCATTCTGCCAGGTGCCCAGCTCTCCAGATTAAAATCGTTACGAAAAATGTTAAAGAACATAAACAAAAGCCCCGATCCTCATAAACGATGGGGTCCGCGTTCCCAGACCCCAGTAGAAGGACAGCATGCCGGCTCCTGTGTACCACCCCTAAGTGTCCACTTGTATTTAAGCACAGCTTACTGCTTCTGCTGGACGGCCCCTCCCCCAGTGAAGGTTGCGAGCAGAGCTCTTTGACTGAAAGTCCTGAAGGGTACGTGGCCACAACATGAAGGAGCTCAAACCAGGTGTGTCACTAGAGATTTTGGCCCAATCAAAACGTATCATTTAGGGTCCCAGGGGGCCTCGGATTCAACTTAACCCCCCCCCCCCCCCCCCCCCCCTCCACCCCCCCCCCCCCCCATCCCCCCACCCCGCCCCGGAAGCAAATCCATTCCTAT
>JAABNY020000039.1:10106204-10117960 GCA_015164015.2 Brevimyrus niger
CTTAAGCAAGTCCGCAAATCATTTCTGTTGTCAGGGGTTGGGGTTGGCTGTCAGCGGTGCAGATGCAAAAGTAATAATTTATTGTTTCCTAAAACATGCATTTTGTCATTTTTTCTTTTGTTTCTAAACCACAAAACTTTGACATATATTTAAAGAACATAAAATAAAAGTTTGAATTTAAGTCCATGTCTCTGTATATTATCAGATTATTAATTCACCTGGATTTCGAATGACAGTTTTCATCAGGTTACAAAAGTATAGTCTCAATTTATCCATCGGTAGCAGTCCGGGTAAGTGCGTCCCACGGCCCTGTTATTCGTATGTCTGACAGACTCACGAATGCGTTCCTCTGAAATGCAACACACAATAATAGTGCTCATCCCAGCTGTGATATGGAGAAAAACACTTTTTAATGGTTGGCGATCCTAAAAAAAAGACCATTAACTGAACTATTTTGCAAGTACTCAACAGTAAACCCCAACAGAGCTTTCCAGAGCGTGTTAAGATTATCCGTTTGAAAAGTACGTTGAGTGAAAACTTATGTTTTCCATGGTTTAATTCACAAATTGTAAAAACTTTTAAACTTTTGAATAAAGAACTATAAAAAAAACTGGATCGCTTGATTAACGCGAGCCAGTTTGATACAAACGGGTACCTAACTTATAGCCACTCACATCTTTTGCACACATTTGTAAAAAATTCCTGTATGAGAACTGGATTAACAACACTCCAAGAAACTATGAAGGCCAGGTAAACCGTCAAGCACTAAAAACGAAATCTGAAATGATCAGATTATTGCATGGTGGGGCTCCCTATTTTCAAAGCCAATACACCAATTTCGCGCATCGGAAAACTTTAAAGGGGGTGTTCTCAATACGTTAGTGCGCTTTTTGTTCCTGTAAGCGGGAATAGAAACTTACATGAAGTAGTATATACTGTAATGAAACGTTTTTCAGAATTATATCTCGCCCATTTAACCATCATATAAATTCATGTCACCTCCATCTGCGCAACCCAAATGCGCAGCGTAACTGGCTGTTTGTCTCTCATATAATTAAATACACCGCCGGACATGGTGTGGGGAATGGATATCAGATAATCACTGTTTCTATTTCGGCTTCACTTTTAATCATCAATTCTGAGGGCATATCCACCATCTCGGAATAGTTCGAGATCATTATTCCGTGAATAAGTACATTTTTTTCCGGATTGGGTCACACACGTCGGAAGCCCTTCACCTGATCAAATTGAACATTATCTAACCATATCCCAGATGTATTAAAAACTGATCTGGTGAAACGAAAAGTAACAGCAAATCGTTCGAATGCGAACGGTGACGCCTCGGATAGTTTCAGATAGGAAATGGCAAAGGCAGAAGCCCTCATGTTTCACAACCTTTATGTCTGGTATGGGATTCCAATACATTACTGATCATAAGCATTTCTTTTCAGTGCACTCAATTCTTTTAGCGACTCAGGTTTACTGTAGAGCGCAGAAAGAGACAGTGTGTTACCGATTGCTTCTCCTGGGCTGTGATCTGTAACCCAGCCTCACCGCCTACGACGCACTGCAGGTCTCATGTTCCCCTCGGCTTCCTGCAGCGGTGCAGAAACATGCGGCTCGGGTGAATTGGTGACTAAACTGTCAGCAGTCACTGAAAAACATGCATGCCATACAAGGACACTGTTGAAATGTTTAATTGCTAAGCAGCCATATTATTTTCAGTAATTTGTGATTTATCTAAGTAGTAATTTTTAAGTATAGACTACTTAATATTTTTTCGAGAGAATTCCAATTGGATCAATAATTCCACAGTCTGACTGGAGTTAAATCCATGCTTCTAACCTGTATCCTCTGAGAAAGAAATGGACCACATCTTTGCACATTCCCATAGGGCTCTAAACTAAGGAAAAATATGGTATTATACTGTACAGGGAATGCTCAGCGCGTGGCAGAGTAATAATTCACAGTACTGACGCTCAGTCAGTAGCATGCCTGCCTGCCTCTCTCCACAATTACATCATATGGGGCTGAACATACCACTCTGGCGACTGTAAAAATGAGTGAGTACCAGAGGCATCCGCAGGTGCAGAAAACCCCTCTCTGCAATGATGGATGGAGCCACAGGCTAATGAGGAGAAGCAGTAATGAGGTACTGTACACATGAATTAACCCCCTGGCTCAGAGGGCTGAAGCACATTTAATTGGGAGAGGAGCTTCTGCACTTTGAAAGTGAAGCCACTTTATGCAAAAAGCATGGCAGGGAAAAAAAAATCCATTTATAGGGGGTAACAACAGCTTTATACTGCTCACTTAAAAGCTTTTAAAAGTATTATTGGGGCCGCTCCATCTATTCCTGGCTTTTCTTGTCAGAAAGTTGGCATAAGAGGTAATGCTACAGCAGCCATTATCAGAATTTAAGCCTAAAAGGGGAAATATCTGCACTTTTCTGAAAGCTGATGTGCAATTAGAGTACAGCCTGCATTTAAGAGGCCAGCACCACTATATATTTGCTTGGCAGACAGAAAAGAAAAAAAAAATGGTTGCACATTTTACACATAAAACAGCTGGATATCTGAATGAAATCTGAATCCATCAACAATTGCAATGAAGGACCTGACATCAGTGTCGATAATTCTATTTTATTGAGGCGTCTCAGTTCAGGCTGTGAAATCTCGGGAATTCCTGCCCTTCACGTGGGCTGGGGTCTGTTCAGCAGGAACTGGAGCAGAAGCCTGAGGACGCCATCGTTCAGGCCCACCACCTGATCGCCGCTCACGCCCTCGTACAGAGGCAGGCTGCCCGTGCCCCAGCTCACGTTCTTCCTGGGGTTTCCGGCGTCTGTCTGCACGGTAAGTGCCAGCGTGTTCAGCTGGTAGCAGAAGAAGGAGAAGTAGCGTCCGTCGGTGATGACGGCCTGGGACACGAACGGCCGCGTCAAGTCCTCCATGCACCAGTAGCCTGCGGATACACGAGGGACGTGAAGGCCGTGCTAAACGGGCGACCCCCACTTAAGTTCCATTACACAGGGGAAACCTGGATCAAGTCGCGTGTCCGACGACTGATTCTGTCACTAGGGTGGAAGGAATGTTAATTCTTAACCTCTCAGTTTGTTTAGCAGATGCAACAATTCCCAGTGCTCCTCAAAGCGAACAAACGAGCCACTACAAGCGGAAGCGAGCCTTTCGATCCAGGACAGGACTGTTAAACAGCTCTTGGCAGGACAGAGGGATCCAGGTGCTCGGTTCAGCATACAAAGTTGCTTCCTTCATACTGCTGTCATTTTATTTTTATAGCAGTATTTTTATACCAGCAAACACACTTCCTGTCAGGACCTCATTTTGGTACCCGGGTTTAAAGAAGCAGCAGTAGTTTGCATTGGCAGGAAAACCTGGTAACTAGCCACAAATCATACATTTCCTTCCACAATAGTACCATAAAATGGATAATATTCATAAATTTGGGATGCAACTAAATTGTGTCAAAAAAGGACCAACAAAAACTGCACACTGATTTTTGTTTATAAATGCCGTAATTGGTTTTCGTTAAGTTCAAATACAATTTATGAAAGCAATCTTACAACAGGTATCAGCTAAGCATCAACATGCAAAGACTTCGCCTATCATAAGGTCTTTGGGTGCTTTCCCGCTGCACAAGGTAACGTACACTACTGGTACTTTAAAAAAGGTATTTTTTGTGTTGGTTTCCATTGGCATAAAGACTGGCACCAGCGCTGAATGACAACACAGAGCTATAAATGGATATAGTATATTATATAGCTAGGCCATGTGCAATATTAATACCAATATCGCATGTTATACGCATGCAATTGTCACATCAAAGACTGCAATAGTCAGTTTGGTTGAGAACTTCATACTGACCCAAACATTACAGTGCAGGGGGTAAAAATTTCACAAAAAAAAATCTTACTCTGTCGCAGGAAACAAAACTTAGCAAGCTTTGCAAATTAATGATTGTTAGCTTTCAAGATTGTCTAGTATATATTTTCAAAAAATAGTTTGAAAGTTCCTGTCATTGCTTTTGCCTGAGTATCCTTATTTAAGTCACTCCTAGACAGGTGTGTGAGAAATTTATTTTTAAATCATTTTTGCTTTTTGAATGTCGCAATATTTATTGCAACAAAATTACATCACTGTACATGAAATTCTTCCAATATCATGCAGCCCTGGTATATTATAGCATTTCTTTTTTTATTTCATCATGCTAACCAGGTCTTAGCAATGAATCTGTTTTCTGACCAGATCTCAATTAAAGCTTGGGTCTCTTCATCTGTCCACTCTTTATTTATTTACTCTATCACTGTTTTCTGTGAGTTTGTGACGTTTTATAAGATGGTGGCTGTATTTTGAATTTCAGAGGCAGGCTTTCTGCATAACCAACTGACAATGAACACATCTGTAAGTCCCACCCGAAAGTACTCCAGCTGGTTGGTACTGGATCAGAAATCAATGGGAAAGGGACATTTTTGTACCAAAAGTATGGTACCTGGTGCATTGGAAAGGTGCCCTTATTGATGCAATGTTTCACGTCCCTGCAAGACCCTGACCAAAATACACATTTACAAGACGGACACATGGAATATTGTGCAACAGACACTTTTTTGTGATGCAAAATATAAGGAAGGTCAGAGCAGACATCCTTCTCCATCAGCCCACTCCAGCTCATTCTGATGGATCCCTAGACATTCCCCAAGTCTTCCATTAAACAACAAAGGTTGACTTATTTATGTTTTAGGTCAATATATTTAGCTGAAACCACTTTAAATAGCCGGTCTGATTAATATCTGCCTCTATGACACATTTAGATTTGTATGGCAAGTAAAAGGTGTCATTTGCAAACAAAACAGAATTAACAGAGTCTGAGTGAGCAGGGAAGCCACAAGGGACAGCTGGAAAGCGTACTCACCCTGGTACACAGCCTGCGCCCCTGTCCAGGCAAACAGGCTAGCTATAGCGTTGGCCCTCAAACCCTCCTCGATCCGTTCAGCGTGGCCTGCTTTGATCAGCCGGTCCCGGTGATACCGGTCTGGAACCAGGTGGAACTGCGTATGGCCACAGCAGCAGAAGTCTCCCACCTTTGACCCTGACATGAACAGACAGTCTCGGTCAGCATTGTTGGCCTCTACTTAAACAGCCACAGCATTTTCGGTTTTTGCACTAGAGCGAAGCTCTGTGAAGCAACAGTGACAACTGGAGATGCAGATGTTTCCATCCGTTTTGCTACCCCAATCCAACCCATCCTTGGGAGCCAATTTTAACATAGCTAATATTAAAATCATAACAATGATTTCGCTGTGGTTATACAGATTACAATTGAATAAAACAAGCTTTTTTTGTTTTTAACATGAAAAATGATTAAGAATGTGTATGTATGTATATAACTGAATAATATTGACAAAACCTTAAAAGTAAATGTTGAGAAAACATTAAACTTTTATAACACCACAAATACACTGCCCACATTGTCCTTGAAAGACATAACAGAGGTATCGAAGAGCAAATTATAAACCGGAAAGTGAGCTCTCATAACAAAAATAATTGTACAGAACAAACTGCCATCAGACTGGGTAATCCTGCTTTGTGCCATACTCCCTAGTTAGCTGGATAACTTAATCCAAATATGAAAAAAATATGGAAAGATGTGACACTTCTACTGGACAATCCACAGATTTGGCTTATCTAGCTAATCAAAAATTCCTGTTTGTGGAGTACTCCCAGGGACCACGCGAAAAGTGTTCTTATGCAGACAACATTCTTCTGCCCTCAAGAGAAATAGCCAGAGGTCCTCCAACACACCAATGAAAATGTTGTTGTCACACTGCTTCCTGAACATGGGCATCAGGTCTGGGGCATAGCCAATCACAGGAACCTCTGCAGAAATGTTCGCTTCCAAGGGCAAGAACTGGAAAGAAAACCAAACAAACCAGTGGGCATCTGACCCCTCCAAAAAGTGACTTCACCCAACAGTGTAAAGGATTAAGATCAATGCATTACAATATAACATATATTACTATTGTATTTCTGAGCAACAGCATTATATCAAACTACTGTGCATAACAGAACCATTTTTACATGAGGACATGAAAATGCCAAGACATCCTTCCTGAGTAACCTGGAGTACGGTACCTACCTCTGGCAGCTGTCTGGGTATCCTTATTTGACAGTGTGGTTTATCATCAATCTGAAACCTGATTGGCTCAACACGGCCACTCCGGTGGCCCCTTGGAATGATCCTTTCTCCTCTCAACCAGTAGAAATTAACATCTGGGCTGAAGTCTGTGGAAGAACATGCAGACAAACTGTTTATTTACACCAACAGAAAAGGCTTTTATATATATATACATTTGTTGGGGGGAGGAGCTCCTAGATCACATCACAAAGAGATATGTATATTACAAAACATTATATTACAACAAGATGCTGTACAATTGATGTGTTACAATAGCCACTGATCTCTCGAAGGGATGGGCATTTTTGTGGGTGAAATAAAAAGATTATATCCGGACCTACCGAGACTTGACTCCAAAAGGATCGGGTTGTCTTTTGCTAAAATCCTGATGATGTTCGACACCAGATTTGACAGGAAGGGTGCGACGAAATGCTCTTGTGATCTACCCAGGAATGGCTTCCGTTTCTTCAAATAAAAATTCTCCTGTAAAATTGTATGACAAACTAACGACCGAACTTCGGAAAACGTCTGATCGTCGATGACTGATGGGGCCGTGGTGGCATTTTGTCCCGTCGCCCCTGCTGCAGCAGCAGCAGCAGTGAATTTCTCGGGAAGACCGGGGAGGTACGCAGTCTTGGTGAGATGCTGATACCATCTGTCCGCATTTATCGCGAAAGTCTGTGGGTGCACGACATACTTCTTTCTCTGATTTTTCGTAAGCAATCTAAGTTTATCATTCACTTCAGACGACCGTATTTTGCTGAAGTACTCATCTAACCTCCGTCTCTTAGCTGATTTGCTTTTCGCCGTCCATGAAGGTACAACAGCCGGATATACGGGCTCATTCTTCACACTGCTTAAAGCTTCACTGTGGATAATTCGACAGCTCGTAAAGCCAAGTCGCTGCTTTAACGTGGATACCAAGGACGACCCCAACCATGCCGCCATGCTTCTTGCACTATCAGTATTGGGAAGTTACCCCTCTTAAAAGTTACATTTTGATTGGTCGATGGTGGATGACAGCGCATTATGTCATAATTTCCCTGCCAGAACAACCAATGAAATCACAGACGTGTAGACGGTTCACGGGATACACGAGAACTGGATATATCTCGCGATATTTTTACCACGTCGTGATCAAGTTGTGGTTGAGTAAATCACTGAAGATGTTGCTCAAATTAATTTTACATTTTTATTTTATTTAATGAAGTCATTATCCTAAATTATATTTTTCAGTGAATATAGATTTTCTGAGATGGTATGAAGAAATCCTGTCTTAAGACAAATTAGGGACCCGAAAAGAATGAGAACCCAAAAGCTTGCTAGCATAAGCGATAAGAGACGTTTTAATTTTTTCTAAATCAATCGTTGAACACGAATACTTGACACGAAACCTCATTGTAGTAAATGCGCTTATGGGTGCAGTGGTCGCCATGTTGGTTTCCTGTGAAAGGAAGACGGAAGGGGTTGAATAGTTTTGCACGTTACAGATATCACTAGATTAGAAAACAAGTACTGACGCATATGAAGCATAACAGGATTTTAGGATGAATTCTCTAACTCTCAGTTTGATATCGCAGTCTGGTAAAAGCAGAGTCCTTCATTTCACTGCATTGCTTTTTGCACGTAGAGTCTACTGTTGTGCAGAGGTATGTGTAGTTTATGTGTTTTCGAGGTCAAAGGTTTTCAAGGCTCTGCAATATTTTGATCAGTATTCTAACTAATCTATAATGCACGATATTATTTATGACAGAGGAGTCTTTCCACTGGTAAGGGGAATGACGAAGTACGCTTGGCTGCCGAAGCCTCGAAAAAATACGGCAATCCAGCACCCACTATCTTCTCTAAAGTAATCGACAAATCTATACGCGCCGATATAATCTACGAAGACGACAAGGTGAGACAGAGATCATCCGCTGTAATTCAACATTGTCATGGATCACATGTGGTGAAAATCTGCTAATCAAACTTGAAGTGTTCTGTGCTTTTACGGTTGTTACCGATCTTATGGTTGTCACAACGCTGGGCGCTGAAATCTTAAATCAATGTGCATATGTTGTGTTTTTTTTTTTTTTGTTAGTGCCTGGCATTTCGCGACATCAACCCACAAGCTCCCGTGCACTTTCTCGTTATACCCAGAATCCCGATCCCAAGAATTAGTGACGCCAAAGATGATGACGCACAGGTACATGTGAGCTGTGAATGAAAGAACACAAAACTTTTTTCTTTGTGGAATGCTGCTGCTAGGCTTTAATACAATAATAGCGGTAATTAAAGTAACATAAAAAAAATCTCTGAATCAATTACGTGAGGATAAAATGCAGCATAGTGTTTACATAAGAGTCTGCTTTCCCTGGATCACTGCGTAACATACTAACGACAAGTAACGAGGAGAGTTTCACAATATGTAAAGTGCAAAAACACTGGACACGTGGGTTTATATATGTAGTGCAGTGTCTATTTAACCGATAAAGAATAATGCAGCAGCATAAGGAGAGGAATAAATAGTGTCTGTTGACTACCAATAAGTAAAATAGGTAATTGTCACTGTCAGCATTTGAGCATTTTTAAATGTGTTGAAGAGTTGTTCCTATTAACGGGATGGTAGTCACTGCAAAAATGGCATTAAAACAGTGAATTATATGCTGGTTAATATATCACAGTTATCTACAAATACATCAAGCACTTTTTAAAACGTTTCAGCTGAGTATGCAGCAGTAAAGTTAGCTTGGAGTAAATGAGCAAAAAACTGGGTGCAAAACGGCTTCTTTGTTTATGAATCATCATGGTCCATTATAACAAAGAAATTAGTCTGTGAATAGAAGTGCGTTCAAACCCCTCTGTGCAGTGCAGTCTAGGTTCATGTTTTCTGCGTCTGTTTGCTGTTTTCTCCACAGCTCTTAGGGCACCTCCTTGTGGTGGCCAAAAACATAGCCAAGAATGAAGGCCTTCAGCAGGGGTACAGAGTGGGTGAGTGGGACAGAGCCGAGACCTCAATGCCATCTCGTGTGACATGATTTGACCAGGAGCTTCTACCAGCAGAATCTTATTCGGCCTTGAAAATTTTGTGGATGAAACACTGTTAACCTGGTACTGACTTATTAAAGCATCATAGGAAGTTTCACAGCAGTGTTTTTGATTTGTTCCTGTTGTTTTTGGTTGCTAAAGTTTGATTTGGCTTATATGATACAATCAGAGATAATATCTGTGTCTGGCATGGGCACACGTGAGGTTTAGCCCAAGATTAAAGTCTTTCAACGCCTGAGACGCAACCAAACACATCATCATCCTGACTGTTAACTCGCTTCAGGTTTGAGTTCAGCCATATTTTCAATGTATCCGTCTGCTAGTCACAAGCCGAGGAATTACAAACAGCATATTAACCCAGTAAATGCTGGCGAGAACCCCCTCCCTTCTAAAAGCGGAAGAAGCATTCCCAGATTTTTCATCAAAGCTGCACATTACCGACTGCAAAAACCTTACAGTAAATTTTGTCGTATAAATTCTCCACATGGCTAAAATGTTGCCCGAGTTAAAAAAAAATGAGTTCCCTGGTGCCAGAAAGGCTGGATTGCCAGTGCTGATTCTATGCACTCGGTCATCAAGCCAGTATTTTGGTTCGAAGCACACTGTAATCCAGTGCACCAAACAAGATGCATTGCATCTATGAAACGCCAATTACAGAAATGTATTGTTTTTAAAGCAGTAATGTTGGTTTGTCATTCTGGGGGTCACACAGAGCCACTAGTGAAAACTTTTGCATGTCTTGTCTTGCAGTCATCAATGACGGAGAGCATGGTGCACAGTCAGTCTATCACCTGCACATCCACGTGCTGGGTGGGCGGCAGATGACGTGGCCCCCAGGGTAGTGGAATGTTTCCCTGCGCACTGGGGACACAGCCTAGATGTCCCAGCTCAAGTGTCTGTCTTCATTGGAGAGCTACGCAGAATGCGTTCTCTCATGTTCCAGGACAGCTTGATGTTTTGTTAATGCAAAATCACTCGATAAAATTCTTCCATGGAGAGTTTCACAACAAACTTGATTTGTCCCAACAGCCTGTGTGTGTTTAAAACGGCTTGTTGCATCATGTGCTAGTGCCCTGTGTCATAGAATTGTTACAGAATTGAACAGCATGCAGAATCTGGTGTTTCATAAATGATGAAGGTCGCACTAATAAAATGTATAATATATGCATAGATCTGTCTTTTCTGGAGGCTATTGTGTTATGGATATTTGCAGAATTTGTTAATCCCTAATGATAAATTTGTTTCCCATGTCCATCAGTTATGATGTACTTTAAATATCACAGGTTAATGGGAAAAAATAGTGAATATTGATCTGAAGTTGTCTTTTGCTTGCTTTAAATGTAGACATAAATTGGAAACAGTTCATTATCAAACATTTGTGAATGTTACAGCCAATTGACTGATAAAGGAAAACTAAAACAATATTGGACGTTTTTTGAAACTTATACATATTGAGTTTGGCATAAAGCACAGGTTGGGCCTATGAGAGTGTACCAATTCATTGGTTTTTCACCATATATCCTATTGAGGTTTCTCAAGAATGATGAATATGTAATTAGATATCCTCTGTAGTCAAGACCTTTTGTTAATCAACTCATGCATACTACGTGTTTATTTTTTTAGCGGATGGTTTTGCACAAATTAACTTAACATTTGAAAGTGGAGGTTCAGCCAGTGTCCCTGGAGCTATACGGGCTTAAGGGCCGGGTTCAAGGCCCCCATAGTGATATCACTTTGCCAGCCACAGGATTTCAACTGGTGACCTTCTGGTTACACACAGTCATAACCCACAGAGCCACATGCTGTTTAAATTAAAATGCCATTAATCACTTATCCACACTGTGTATTTTGTCCTTACGGTAAAATCAGCATGTACTACTTCGCCGAGGATTACTCAAAATGACCGTTGCACAATTCTGTGTCAAAGAACACCGTCACAAGTTATTTAAAACGATTTGTGGGGAGAGATGAGTAGACGAGTTTGCATATAGTGATGAATATTTAAAATTGGTAGAATGCTCATAGAATTTAGGATAAACTTCAAATTGTAATTTTATTCTGTGTGAAGTTGCATTTATATAATAATCAATATAGGGCCAACAAAATGAAGCATTTTGTCTGTAAAACCACAAAAGACTCATGTAAAGTTTTCAGATGATGCAGCCAAGTACAAAATGAGAAATTGCTATATGTACATGGCAAAGGAACAGTGACAAAGTTGGAAAGAGAAACTTCCTTTTAGCCTGTGACTAATTTTAACTGTGCTGCGTTTTACAGTGTGCAGGTTGCTCGGCTCCAGCTGCAATGTCCATTCGTGATGCTGTTTAACTGTATTTTTACTATAATCTGGAGGTTTATGTTCCTGTACTGTAAGGCCAGCTATATTACTATATTATTATATGGTACTGACAAAGAATTGATTTTCAGATGCCTCCCTACAAAATCACATAACAGACTGTAAAAGCTTCACTTTCTACATCTATCCTTCTGACCTTTGACCATATATAGCACTTTAAATATAGGACAAAATCACTAAACTG
>JAABNY020000039.1:10123072-10135863 GCA_015164015.2 Brevimyrus niger
GTCGCTGCGCCTCTCTCGTGTCCCCCCCGCTCCGCCAACTGCCCGGACCCCGGCCCCCCCCCCCCCCCCCAGTACCAGGTGCACCTCCATCTCTGTTGCTCCGTGTCATGTGCAAAATTTGGTTCCGGGGCTCCTTTCTACTGCAACGTTTGTTTCAAGCCGTTCTTTGTCCTGCTCCTCTGCTGTCCAGTGGGGGAGCAGGTGCACTGCTAGACAAATGGCAATGGCGCCTACAAGGAAAGTCGACACTTTACACCTTCGCACTCAAGGTACCAAGTGTGTCAACGCTTGCTATTTGCATCATAAATACACATTTTACTGGTGATTTACCATGATGGTACAATGCAAGCCGTATCAGTATGTGAATAACGGAGTTGTTGTGCAGCATCGCAGTACAAATGTACAGTTCTTTTTAAAATGCTCGTATTTGTACATCAGATTGGATCTGTTGACCAATCTGCTGTGTTACTGGAATGGGGAGGTAGGGGGTCTCGGAACCCCTAAGGATTTGCACACTTTCCCAGAGCACCACCAGATCCTCTTAAAGCCCTTGTCTGGCACGTACTCCGTGCCGCTTTGCGTAACGCCGCACAGAAGTCCGGCTGCGCTCGTAAGCATTACTGGGTTTTGCAATGATATCGACCTTTTTTTGCTTCTGAAACGCTGCCATTTCAATCTCCTTACCATGGCCTCTATCCTTTTTAGACTTGACAAGTCTTAACTTCAGCTGTTAGCCTCCCCCAGGTTTGAAGTTTTCTGTGTTTCAGTCGCCAGTCAAGATTGTGGTACCTGAAGGGTTTTAATAAACCTCTAGGTGGCAGGCAAAGGCCAGTTGAAGGGCTACAGCTTCGTAATCCTAGAATCATTTGCTTGATAGGAAAGCAAGCATAGCTGTTGCCATGGAAATTCCACCCCACACCCCAATTAAACACAATTCTGCCCAATACCCTAAAACGGTAAAATATTTCCCATTTTATAAGAACACAAATTTACAAACGAGGTCATTCAGCCCATCAAGCTTGTTTGGGGAAAACTTAACTAATAGCTTGGTTGTTAAAATATTATGTAGCTCAGATTTAAAGGACCCTAGGGTTTTAGCTTGTGCTACACTAACAGGAAGACTTGAAGTCTGTTAGCAGTTGTAGATTCTATAGTTTTTGGCAATATATTTCGAAACGGTCAGTGCTAGTGTGTTCAGTACCATTTGAGTACCTGGTTGTATTAATCTGAGTAGCTGACTTCCCCTGAAGTACCAAGAAAATTGCTCTTGTGCTAAAACCAGGTGAATTTTTAGATCTGAATTTGACTGGTAAAAGAACAAATGTGCAACTTTTTCACAACTAAATTTGGCAGACAAACCCTGAGTTTGCCAGGATGTCCCCTGATCCTCTTTCTTTTTCCCCTATTTGTTTCTTAAACTAGGTTAACACGGCATTGTAATTTGTTCCCAAATCTCCACAGCACCCAAAACCTATGTATGTCCATGAACATTAAGCACAATTTGAAACCCTTAAGTTACTTGTGGCATGTTAACTGGACATTTTGGGGTTAAAGCATAAATAAAGAATTCAACAGATTGCAGTTAAATTTTCAGAATTTTAGGACAATAGGTCAATATCATGTATAAAGGGGTACACCTTTTTAAGGATGTGATATCAGTGTGGACCTCTGAACCTGGGGTGAAGATGCCCTGTCTCTCCCACCTCACCCATATGTTTGGGGCAGATGTATGTGAAAGGCGGTGTCTGCGATTATCCCCTTCTGACCCAGCTGACCACAGCATTCAGACGTGTTTCCCCACACTGCTGTCTTTAAGTGGCATAGGGCATTGCGTAATCTCGCCGCCCCAAGCTGGTTGCTCAGTGATGAGATGTTGTGAAATGTTCATAATGCTTGATAAAAAAAAAAAAAAGCCCTCACCAGACAGTCCGTTCTCCTCTAAAGGACAGTTTCACCTGATCTGGGGCTGATTTTTCTGGACACCGATGTTCTAAGGATTCTGTGCTTTACTCAATGAAAAGGTACCAAATGACTACTCCTGGAAAGATCTTTACAGAACCTGTTCTAGGAAGTGCTGCTCTGCATAAAATGGCTGTTGCTACAGTAATTTTCAACTAACGACTATAAAACTAGTTTTGTTCTGTATCTACTGGAATTTGACTAAGTAGAACACTGTCCCTTTTCCAGCCTAGCGAAGGATTAAAGGCTTTTGGTTTTGATTCGTATTCTATATTTTTAGGGACCTCAAGATGTCTGTGAGCAGACCTGGGAAAACTGAAGAAGTAGCTGCTTATACTGGAGTTGGGGAAAATGAGTCTGAGAGGTGTGTATCTGATCCTCCTGTCCAAGTCTGGAAATGTTCACCATGGCCTATCGGACTCCTAGATGAAATATGGATCTATAGTATTTCTGTATCTGCTTCTTTGAAAAGATGTCCAGCTTTTCTATTAATGCCTAATTCACTAAACTGTGTTTAAAGGACAGAGGTTTAATGGCTCTCTTGGTCTCTAGTTTTGTGTATACCATGAAGGCAGACGCTCTGCAGGAGTCTGGAATGTTGCAAATGCAGAATGGTGGAGGGTGCAACGCTGTCGTCAACGGAGCACTTGGTCGTGATGATGCCGGCGCTGAGCAGTGGCTGGGTGTCAAAGGCTCTGGCGCAGCCCCCCAGGTGGACATGGAAAACAACCTTCTGCTGGAATTCAACCTGGGGAGCAAGAAACAAGAGCCTGGTTCATGCTCCGAACCCCTGACCAAACTGTCCAGCTCAGCAGCACTTAAAGGTAAAGACTTGTAGACCGAAATATCTAATCTGCTTCTGTAGCGCGTGTATTTCAATGCTTAATTCCTTTTGTCCAATATGTTTATGGGGTGTATAAAATACTGTCTGTTGAAGGGGGCTCAAGTGATCAATATCTCAACTCAAGTTGTGCTAAAAACCACTTCCTCACCTCTTTTGAAGACTCCACTCATAGCTCAGATTCCATGTAATCAGAGCCTGTTAAACCTGATTGGTTGTTGGAGGCATTCCATATTCTGCTGCCGTCTCTTGATAGGGCGGAGGCCAGGTTCCCAATAAGCCATGACCAGGGGCTGCAGGCTGTCATTGTCAATCGGCAGCTGGGTTATAGACAATCCTAAGCAGCCTATCGAAGTTTTGTCATCTGCTTCTCTTATGGCGTGTGTGTGTTGCTCCTGCTGCCTCTCCCATGAAGAGGCAGAGCAGACATTCCAGCTCAAACCGGAAGTTTCCTTGGCCCCTGCTGAGCGTCTGTGGAGTACCGTCCGCGAGGAACCCGTAAAGCTGCGCACGACCTCATCGGGCGTCGGTTCTGCACCCCCCATGACGGTCATGCAGATGTTTCAGGAGACAGTAGCTGATCATGGGCACCTGCCAGCACTGGTATTCAAGCAGGGGGGTCAGTGGATGACTCTGTCCTACATGGAGTACTACCAACAGTGTCGTGCGGCGGCAAAGAGCTTCCTCAAGGTCTCTCATCTGCTTATGGATGCTAATTAATCATTAATGGCTGTCTGTGGATGGTGGTTGAATGAATGTTTCCTCAGTTTTGTAAATTGGAATGTTCAAGCAGTTTAAGAAGCCTGTTGGTCTTCTCTGACTTTTCTCCCTCCCTAGTTGGGACTAGAACGTTACCATGGTGTTGGAATCCTTGGCTTTAATTCACCAGAGTGGTTCATTGCTGACATTGGGTGTATTATGGCTGGGTAATGTCATCTTCTTTTTCGTCGCCTGTTTAAGTAGACGCCAAAACTACACATTCAGCAAAACGCACAACGTAAATTCTGTGCATTACAGAGGCTTGGCAGTTGGGATCTACACCACGAACTCGCCTGAAGCCTGTCACTATGTGGCAGACAACTGTGAAGCCAACATCCTGGTTGTTGAGAATCATAAACAACTTGTAAAAATTCTGAAGGTCAGTGTATGTTGTGTGGTGATGCACCACTCTTCTGTAGTGGAAACCTAGGGTTTTCATTCTGGTTTTCATCTTAGGTTAAAGATCAGCTACCACATTTGAAGGCCATTGTTCAATACAAAGATGAACTTGAGCAGAAGTTGCCAAATGTGTACACGGTAAGATGAAGCGGGCAAATTCACTGGTAGACTGTCGCAACCCAGTCACCAGGAATCTCCTGTTCACAAAAGTCGTGATTTTGATGGATGTTCTGCAAGTGTGCATGATTGTTAAACATAAGTACTTGACCTGAAGCAATGTGAGGTGATGTTCCGTCTCATTTTGCAGTGGAAGGAGTTCATGCAGCTTGGTGTGGCTGAGTCTGATGATGCTCTGGATGAGATCATCCATAGCCAGAAGGCCAATGAATGTTGCTCTTTAATCTACACGTCTGGTACCACTGGGAACCCCAAAGGTGCTATGCTGAGCCATGACAATGTGAGTGACGGACTGGCTCGTAGTGTTCTTAATTGGCTTAGAGATGTCATTCAGCTATTGTATTACTTTCCACGTTGTGTAGCTGAAATGTGACTACATTTTAGAGTTGTACCACGGTATCGCTATCTTCCTTACAGAAGACTTGCACTAAAATGTAAATGGTTCTCATGCTTGAGTAGATTTACCATATCAGGGCACAGTATTGGTTTGACATTTTGTGTTAAAGTATCAAACTATCAAAAAAAAAAATCCATGATGAATCAAGTAGCAATGGACTGAATACATTCCCCCTCCCTCCCTCTTGGCTCACCCAACTCCAAGGGCGCAACTTTGGCTGGAACCCTAGGGGGTGAGGTCTCCACCTATTACGGGGGAAACATGATTACGGGGAGGCTTGAATTAGCTGGCTTTGATTTATTGGGGGGGGCTATGGGCTACGTCTAACAAATGGTTTGTTTTCCCGTCTAAAATTTACACCCGTTCCCAACCCCATACCTTTTTTTTGCTCTGCTGACAGATCACATGGGTGTCCCTCGCAGCAGGGACCATGACTGAGTTGACCAAAGGCATCGAGACCGTTGTTAGCTATTTGCCCCTCAGCCACATTGCTGCGCAGGTGAATGACATGTGGGTTGGCATGCGTTTTGCAGCAACCACATACTTTGCAGACCCAGATGCCCTGAAGGTGAGAATATGCCCCCCCACCACCACCACCAGGCAATGCATGCATTACTCGGTGATGCTAAGTAGATGACTAAGTGGGAGTTATTGGATGAAATTAACAGGATACCTGACCTGCCTTCTCTCCTCCTCACTTAGACTCTTTGCTATTGGTCATATATTAACACTATAACAATGACTGACTTAAGATGTGAAACTATTGGCATATGGGAGCCCAGTTGTGTTGCATGAATGACAGTTGGTATTGTCCTGCTTTATGCACTCAGGGAAGCCTGGTAAACACCCTGCGTGAAGTGCGACCCTCCACCTTCCTGGGTGTTCCCAGGGTGTGGGAAAAGATGCAGGAGAGGATGAAATCCGTAGGTGCGAAGTCCTCCACGCTGAAGAAATGGTTTGCAGATTGGGCCAAGGCAATTGGGCTGCAGGCCAGCTACAATGCCATGTATGGGTAAGTGACTGACTGCTTGGATTGGCCTAAATGGTTTCATGTGTCTATGCTGGTGATTTTAAGGGGAAATCCTGTCTTCTGGGCTCAGCAATCCCACAGTTCCCTGGGGCCACCTGCTTGCAAACAACCTGGTTTTCAAGCGTGTTCGGGAAGCTCTGGGCCTGGATCGCTGCCACTCCTGCTTCACTGGTGCTGCCCCCATCACCAAGGACACGTTGGAGTACTTTATGAGTCTGGGCATACCCATCTACGAGCTGTATGGCATGAGCGAGAGCACTGGGCCTCATACCATCTCCTGGGAGGGTGGCTTCAGAATCATGAGGTGAGAAGTGTTCAGCTGCCTTCTGTGCATCTGTGTAACTGGTTCTTTTTGGATTAGCTTTCAGTTTCTCAACTCTGCTTGATTTGAAGAAATGCTGGCAATTGGCGTATCTGGAGGATTTAGGAACTGGGTGTTTGTTCGTAGAATGTAAGGGGAGGGTGGGAATTGTGTGGGCATGTTCTATTGAGCAGGTGAATACGTTTCTCACGCTTGTCTGCATGCCGCAGTTGTGGCAAGGAACTTCCAGGAGCTCGGTCAAAACTGGATAAGCCAGACGTCGATGGGAACGGCGAGGTGTGCTTCTGGGGCCGGCACGTCTTTATGGGTTACCTGAATATGCCCGATAAGACTGCGGAGGCCCTGGACTCGGATGGCTGGCTTCACTCTGGAGATCTAGGCAGGCATGATGATGATGGCTTCCTGTACATCACTGGTCGGATAAAGGGTACGCACACCTGATGGCATGTGCCAAGGATGTTAATTTGGGCATGGAGAGTAGCAACGTGTCCTTGCCAGTATTGAGTGTCATTCATGTTTAAGCTGGATGGGGCTGATTTAGTCCCGACCAATGTTTTAGTTGCATCCTAAATAGCATGGCCTTTACACTAGACCTTGATTCTTCACATCCGGTCCTATTTTAGAGCTGATAATCACAGCAGGTGGGGAGAATATCCCCCCCGTGGCTATTGAGGATCGGGTGAAGGAAGAACTGCCCATTGTCAGCAATGTCATGCTGGTGGGGGACAAAAAAAAGTTCCTTTCAATGCTGCTGACCCTCAAGGTAAAGCACCATGACAATGATGGCTTTGGCTAATGTTTTCTAATCTGCTTTTTGGAGCGTTGCAGGCAGTCTACCCATGTGGGAGCAAACTTGTATGGACTGTCTAGGAGAGTGCAAAAATGAGGCATCTGTTGGTCACCAAGGACCTGGTTGGGCAACACTGGCTTTAGGAAAAATCCTAGCCACAAAACCCTTGTGGGATAATCTGACCCCTCATACCCTGCTTTCATGGATGCTTCTAGACTGTTCTCAATTTGCTGCCATGATGGATTAACATGGGTGATTTCTTACTTGGTGCTGTCGTAGTGATTTTGAGTTGGCGGTGATCTGTACCACGTCCGATCATTTAACTGCAGTGTTGCTGACGTTCCTCTTCCAGTGTGCTGTAGACGAGTCTGGAAACCCAACAGATGAGCTGTCTCCAGAGATGGTGGACTTCTGTAGGTGCCATGATGTGGTTGCCACCCGCATTACTGATATCATAACTCTGAAGGAATCGGCAGTGCATCAGGCTATCCAAAAGGGTGTAGACAAAGTCAATGCGAGGGCCATATCTAACGCACAGAAGATACAGAAGTGGACCATTTTGCCACAAGACTTCTCAATCTTGGGCGGGGAGCTTGGTAAGCACAGGCAGCTGTTAAATGGAGGCTTGAAATTTGCTCTTCTGCCTCCTTTAAATTCATACGACTTGTTTGTCATCCATTTGCTTTTCAAATAGCTTGTGTATGATGATTTTTTTTTTTTTTTTTTGCTTTTCCCCTATAGGTCCCACAATGAAATTGAAGAGGCCGGTTGTTCACAAAATGTACAAAGAACAAATTGACAACTTTTATAGAGAGTAAAAGAATTGGGCAAAACGTGACTCATGGGTTTTGCATTTTGTACAAACTTGCCTT
The DNA here is from genome assembly GCA_015164015.2 of Brevimyrus niger. Taxonomy (NCBI): domain Eukaryota; kingdom Metazoa; phylum Chordata; class Actinopteri; order Osteoglossiformes; family Mormyridae; genus Brevimyrus; species Brevimyrus niger. The sequence continues at coordinate 10,130,619 of JAABNY020000039.1, forward strand.
CCGGTTGCTGAAACGGTGGCACTGAATGCCACGTGCACTGTGACTTCACTCAGCCTGTAACACTTGGTCAAATCACTGCAATAAAATTTTAACACCAAAATGGTTTGTTTTTGTTATTAGGATTCTGAACAAACTGAGGCTGGCTTTCATACTTAAAAGCAGGTCCAGGATTAAATTTGGTGTAATCCAGATGTTATGCATGCAAAACTCGGCAGCGAAGTGATGCCTGTGTCTTCCAGTGGTTTTAAATTCTGGTTTGAGGCTGAGAAATGGTCCTAGTTTCACTCTGACAGCTGAAGCCCTGCATTAAGTAATGATGCGTTCTGTTCTTGGAGAAGCTGATCTTTTAGAGGGATTTTCTGTAAATGAGGCTATTTTGAGAAGGTTATTCTTGCTTATTGAAAGCGTTGGTTTTGTTTTAGCTCCTTTTATGGTAAAGGAAGAGTGAAATGTTGGTACTTTTATGGTCTCCCATCAGTTTTGTTGTATACATGCAATTGTAACCTGATCTCTGGGGTGATATTTCTATAGCTTTTGAGAATTTTGGTAAAACTTTTGTAAACTGAGCAACCTTTTAATGCTAAGATGCACTTCAATGGAATGGCTGCTAGTCTGCAAAGGTCTGTGACAAGGGAAGAGGTTAGGTTTTTGGGTGTTGATGTGCTCTTTGACTGTCATGAGGGACTGCAGGCCAGAGTCCCCTTGTTCTAGCTATTGGGTTGTTCCTGCCCTTGGCTCATAGATGAGGGTTGAACACTGGGGGGAGGAGTTCCCCAGAAGCTGGGTTAATGAATTTAGAAGTGACAATTACCTTAAACCTTTGGACAATCCATGACTTTTAACCCAGCTAAGATTAATATTGCTTTCTGGACCACCACCCCCCCCCCTGGTTTGAGCCATTGGAGTGATTTAATTGATGCCCTATAGGCCTTGATTAAATAGCTTATTGGCAGATGTGTCATTAGTCAACACACATCTACTTCACTTGCCATGCATTTTGAAGCCTGCCCCCCTTTTTGAAGCTTGGGCACGGTCATCCCACCAAACCAGTGAATGGAGCTTCTCTGTTCCGCCATGGGCTGTTCCCCTGGGTAGAAACAACTTTGCATCATCTGTGTCATACATGATTCCTCATTCCCATTCACAAGGTAGTTGATTTCACCATAGCTGTGGATGGGTCCTTGTACACAGAAGGCGTGGCCAAATAAGCTTGGCTTTCTGCCAGGGCCAAGGGGTAGCCCTAGTAAATGCATGGCCACCCCACAACAAAATAAAACTTAATGCAGGTTATTTTAAGTCGACCCAAAGAAGAAACATGGTGCCTCCCTACCAGAGCATGTGTGAATTTGGTCAGAACCATGAGCGATTTTTAAATTCGCTCCGATACCGCTCACACTACGATTCTGAGGCGTGCCCAAATCTACCCAGAATTAATCTGTACAATTATCAAGACTGTTGCGCAAATTGGCCGAGATGGAATTCGCAAAGTATTTCACTAAAGAAACTGATAAATCATACAAGTGTTCTATTCTTATCAAACATAAAAATTACAATAATTTTGAGCAAGAACAACAATGTGGTGAAAATGTTTCAGTGAGTAAAGATTCACTTTGGAATCACTTTTCTCAAAAACATGACAGCGTGCTACGCGAACAGGCGGAAGCCAGAGCAAAACGTGAGCAAGTTTTATATGGTTATAGCATATCAAGTCTATAAAGTAAATATTGGTAATCAAAGTAGGTTTAATGGGATTCTTTTTTATGTCACGTAACGCTGTCAGTAAAATTTTATAAGACGCAGCAGTAGCATCAACAGAAAAAAAATAGGAATTTAAAACGTGGATGCTTAGCCTGTATATTCTTTATGCTATAAAGCCCAATGATTCCTTTATGGTTAAGCCTATTTTTGTGTGGAATGCCATTGCCAACCCTGTATGTATATGTTGCTTAAAAATATTTTCTGAGTGGCAATGTTGCCGTTGCTCATATTTCTTTATGATATAAGGCTTCGGTTTAAGGTGACATTAGTTAGGCATGCAGATTATTTGTCCCTCTTTTAAACTGGAGCAGGCGTGGAGCGACTGGAGCTGGAGGAAATTTTAATTAATGGAGCGAGGAGCGGGCGGAGCCAACAGCCTCGTGAACGAGGAGCGGAAATTCTCACCGCTCCACTCCGCTCACATGCTCTGTTCCCTACTGAGACTGAATATACTGTTAACTGTGTATGTATATACTGCTCTGGAAAAAAAAAATTGAGACCATTCTATATTCTTAAGCAAATCTGCTTTTTTAAATCTCCTGGCAAAAGGTTACAGTTGGGCAGCAGGTTGCTTCCAGGTTCAAAGTTTCTGAGACGGCAGCAAACAAGAATAAGGTGAAGCAGGAGACACGTATAAGGCGGAAGCGACACTCAAATGCTGGAGATGACAACCAGCTTATCAGACAGTTCCTCATGAATCAGCGGATGACCACAATGACCTTCATCTCACTTAATGTTTCCCCTTATTTTTTGAAGTGCATTGCTAGGACAGGCTCATAAAAGCAGGACTAAAGTCCTATAAAGCTAGACAAAAGCCCCTCATCAATGAAACAGAAAAGGCTGAAAAGACCAGACTGCAGTTTGCAAATATATATATATATATATATATATATATATATATATCAGGTATTTCCATGACACTCCTTTTATGAGCTTATCAGACCTGTTTCAGCACCCTTGATTGAAATTTTCTGCAGATGTCACTGGCTGTCAGACTGATTTTTATCAGCTGAATATGATCTATCACTTCCGGAAAATTGAAATTATTGCCTGTGTCATTTGCATGGGTAATGGATGTATTTGAACATATACTTGTTAAAGTAACATGATTAAACAGAACGTTGAAACAGTGTTTTCAAGAATCTGCCCTAGGAGAATGCTTACTTGATGGGAACTGCAGAATTTCTGCAAATATGAGGAAATACACTTGCCAGGAATCGCTTGTCAGTGATTAATACGATTCCTCTTAATAAAAATACAAGGATTATTCCATGTTTAATTCAACAAATTTCCACTTCTGATAGTTTCACTTAATTCAGAGTGTTTTATTATTACTTACTTTTGCAGCTACATGACTCTACCCAATTTTTTTCATGGTCATATCTCATTTAGCAAAGTGCATTTGTATCACTTTTCATTATTTAAATTACAGTGAAGGTCGATCTCTTTATAATTAAATTGCACACTATATGTATGTGTACTACTTGTACATAAAGCATTGACCTGTTATTTAGTCCCTTTTGTGAAATAAGCACCACAAAGCATAGAATTTTTTGACATGCTGCTTTTATCAAAGGAATGTGGGGAGGGAGGGGTATTTTTTCACTTAATTGTGAAGAAAGTTCTTTTGTGTTATTCAACGAGTTTTGGGTTTCTAAACTTACAACAAATGTGAAACTGGTCTGGTTGCATTACAGGCCTTTGGTTTCTTTAAAATCGTTGCTTCAACTAGTTCTCTTTGTGGTGGGTTTTGGATGTACTTGGGGTGTATAGATCTGGTTTCTGGGAATCTAATGTGTTTCCCACCAGGAAAGGCTGCAGATTTATGTAATGCAGCTTTTTAATAATCATAGAATTCCTTAAAATTTGTTAGAAATTGTACTGTACTTTTAAGAAATAATCCGGGTGTATATTTTGTTTTCTGTCCTCTTCAGAGGTTAGAAGGTTTAATGCCTGTTTCAGGGCTACTCCTGTCAATAATGTTCGCAACCAAACCATAAGATCACACAGCAGCGAGGGGTGTCTGGTCAAGCCCATGCACCCTCACCAATATTACATCATCCTGCCCCTGATTACCTGCCTGTTACTCAAAGCTTTTGTCCAGCTGCAAGTTCTCTACTGTCAAATGTGTAAAAGCCTTACTTTGCCTAAAACATTGGTGTTACTTTTGGAAGACAGACACTTGCCTTGAAAAGCACTGTTTAGGACTTGCTGTGCAGTTGAACTGAAGCAGCGAGTATGTCTGTTGACAAGAGACTAAATAAAGAAACCAGAAATCATAAAGAGACCACAGCATTTTTTTTGTTTCATTAATTTCCCAATTTCTGACTGCGCATCTGTGAATGATATTTTTTTTTTGCAAACTCCAGTCTGGCTCTTTTATGCGTCTCATTGATGAAGGGCTTCTTCCTGGCTCATTGAGACTTTAGTTCTGTTTAAAGTGCAATTCACACCACTAAATGTTTTGCATTCTTTTTGAAGGTCATTAGGGTCACATCCTCCGATTCATGAGAAAGTTGACGATCATCGCTGGCATTAGAAGTTGCTTCTGCCCTTTATCTGGCTGGTTTCTGGTCATTCCAAGTGTCTCCAGCAGAACCAGGAATAAACCAGAAGTTTAAAATGCTGATTTTATTTTAAATATAGAGTGGTCCCTTTTTCCAGAGCTGTATATGATCTGCTATCATAATGAGATTTGTCATGTGACATTTTTTTCTGCTTGATGGAATCGCATGTTTGTTTTGAGGGAGAATATAAACACCAATATGCCAAACTATAGTAGACTGTGTTGTTTTATTAGCATGCTAATTAAACACAGTGATACTGCCCATTATCTGGCCAAGTACAGGCCTCTGAAGCCTGCCTCACTGCTCTCATTGTTGGTTTACCATATGTGATTTATTACACCACTGTCAAGTGGTCACAGCTGAAACATTTTTGAATCCCTTTACTTCAACACCTTGCTCGATTCTAGAAGGACAATCCAAACAATTTCTTAGAAAGCTGAACATCTTCTAGTATGACACTTTCACCCACTTGTCCAAAAATTGAGTTTCTTTATCACGGGAATTCTAGCATCTCTTCTTTTCAAGCGTCCTTTGTCCAGGCATCCATAAACACCTGACCCCTGCCCCCCCCCCCCTCCTGTGTTGTTTCTGGAAGTGGTCAAGGGGGCTGTGGATCAGAAAGAAATGACTCTGCAATGTCAGCTGACCCTGACCTAGAGCAACCTAGAGCTTGGTTCTTAGCTGGCTCAAAGGTTAAATGAGTTAATGCAGTTTCATCACTACTTATAAAATGTTACACAAAAAGCTATGTAATGGGGGTTAGCTTAGACCACAAGTGGGGGTCTGGGGTTGCCTAATGGTTTAAGGCATGTATGCTGTCTGCAATGATTCTTACTGATCCCCCCCCCCCCCCCCCCCCCCCCCCCCCCCCCTCTTCTTTTTTTCTTCTCTCTCAAATTGTGATCCTTTATCTTATCTTT
>JAABNY020000039.1:10144848-10163387 GCA_015164015.2 Brevimyrus niger
CAGGACTGAAATGCATGGTCACTGTAATGTATCTACAGTACTGAAATGCATGGTCACTGTAATGTATGTACATGACTAGAATGCATGGCCACTGTAATGTATCTACAGGACTGAAATGCATGGTCACTGTAATGTATCTACAGTACTGAAATGCATGGTCACTGTAATGTATGTACATGACTGGAATGCATGGTCACTGTAATGTATCTACAGGCCTGAAATGCATGGCCACTGTAATGTATCTGCAGTACTGAAATGCATGGTCACTGTAATGTATCTACAGTACTGAAATGCATGGTCACTGTAATGTATCTACAGGCCTGAAATGCATGGCCACTGTAATGTATCTACAGTACTGAAATGCATGGTCACTGTAATGTATCTGCAGTACTGAAATGCAAAACAGAGTGAAACTGCCATATAAGATGGATTCCAGTTCTGCATCAGTGGCATCCAGACTAAGGGATTTGTTGGCTTTGCACAGTAAGCTGGTTACCTAAAGAGAGCAGATACTTATCCCAAAAATGACTCCTTAGTTTTATTTTTCATGGACATATTTGGATTGATCAAGTTCCAAATCAGTACTTTAAAGGATGGATACTTAGTGCCATTTGTACTAGTGACTGTGTCTTGTTACATGGGAACGGGCATAGGCTTGTCACAAGGCTGAAGGATACAGTCCCTTCCTGGAAACAGAATTTTGTGACGGACCATTTCTCCCATAATGCACCCCACCGACCATATATCCACTGTTGGCACATAAGAAAAAAGGATATGAGAAAAGGAAAGGAAGAGGTTAGCATGGTCAACACATATGGCGCATCCAGTGAAATAAATATAGATTGAGGCAGTTTGTTAAAAACACATAGAAATGGCTCAGTTGGAACACAAGGGATCATGCATCTCAAGCTAAACAGAACTGCGGTACTGCTACTCCGGTAATCAAACACAGCAGACAGGGATAGCATTTGGCTACATAAAGCGCAGAGTACTAAGAATAAGGTGATCACAGCCAGGAAACAGCCTACCATCCAACCTCATCCTCTAAGAGAAAAATGACAGCCAGCCCTAAGACAAAGCCCGAGGATGAATCTTGACAAATCGTGGCCTTTTTTGAATACTGAGGCGTAACGTGTCTTGGGAAGTGAACAGTCCAAACTTAGACGACTGGTGCAAATGGCGATGTCGCCGAAATAGCGCGGATGCATGTGCATTTCACGATAATTGAAATAGCTAGAAATTCTTGGCCCCCTGACAAAATGTCACCTTGGGCCCCCATCACATAAAATATTTTTTAAATTTTACGTATCCAAGGGCCCCTGTGAAGTGTGGGGCCCCCCGAATCTCCCAGGGTATCCACACACCTGCTGAGCCATGCTATACACAACGTAAACACAGGCAGTGCTAAAAAGTCGTGAACGCGCCTTATCCGCTAAGGAGACTTGGGAAGGTCGCCGGTGCATTAACTAACGGTGAGACGTACCATTTTCCTTGTAGCCCATGCCCAGGATGACCTCCGGAGCCCTGTAATACCGCGTCACCACGTAGGGAGTCATCATGAAGCTGGTGCCCGCCGTCCTAGCCAGGCCGAAGTCCAAGATCTTCAGTGTGCAGTCGGATTTCACCACTATGTTACTCGGCTTTAGGTCCTTGGGGAATCACAGGAAGAGAAGAGCGTCAAGCAGGTGGACAACAGAGGTCAGCTCTAAGGCAAACTGTCTGTCTCTTCAGTTACAGCTGTTTGCATACTCTCTGTTCATGATGCTGTAAATTAAGGTAAATTATGCCCGTAGCTTCCATTACTATACTGACAGGAATAATTACTACACATACTACAGTTAATTTGGAATCAATTACTCCCAGCCTTGATGTTTCCATTACCCCTACCAGCACCCTCACAGTGGGGCTTGCTCCACCGGTGTGTGTGCTGTGGGGCAGCGGTGCATTGTGGGACTTACTCTGTGGATGATCCCCGCTGAGTGCAGGTGCTTGATGCCACACAGCATCTGGTAGAGCAGGTAGGACATGCGCTCGTGGTCCAGCTCCATCTGGATCACCTGACACAGGTTGGCGTCCATCAGCTCCATGACCAGGTACCTAGAGGACAGGAAACTCGCATCCTCATTGGCTGCCCAATATGACTTTGCTCGATTTCATCACTCACTTTACTCATTGATACGAAGGCTCCCTGTTCATTATCATCACTGCCAGTACAGAATCTTCTAAGGTTCTGTCTAAATTGGGCCAGTCTGCCTCACTCTGAGGGTTTGAATTTGTACTACACTCTGACGATTCAGCTTTGAGAAGCACCTAGTACTGTATGTATTCCAGTGACTCGTGTTGTATGTCAGGACTTTACACATGAACCATCACACACGGGTCTAAGGCCTGGCTGCTGCATGGTGTCTGCCGCATTCATCTGCATCTGGCACATGTCTCAGAGGGTTCCTGTAAGCCTGCTGTCTTTACAAGCTTCAGGAAGATGTCTGTCCCTGCAGTGACTGGTAGCTTTTCTCAGACTGGTTTCTCGGTCTGCCAGCTCCCTCCTTCACTGCCTCCAGAGCCATCGCTCAGCTCCCCTGGGGCTCTGGCAGATTTGCTCATCTGTTCCTGTTTTCCACTCTCTCAGCTTCCCTTTATATCCCTTTGCATCCTCTTCCAAACACAAACACACACATGGTTTCTCTCGGCCTCTCAAATGCACGCGCATCCAGCCACACAAGCGTCACACATTATCAAAAGCCACTCACATTCCCTGTACTTGTTATTGTAATAAAAATATTAGTTTTACTGTAAAAATGCTGCTTCTTTTAGCTAATACCTTCTTCTCAAAAGTAGAAAATGTAATGAGGCTTAATTAAAACATTCAGTAAAAATCAGACCCAATAATGCAAGGAAAGCCTTGGTTTGATGCTCATTTTCACTTAACTCATGCACATGCTTCTGTGATCCTTATTTTTAACAATGTCAAACTTTAGCCTCATACTGTACCAATGCTAAAAATTGTGACGAAGTACTCCAGCTTACTAACTTGCATACCTATCACATTAATGTAGTGCATTCTTACCAAGAGCCATGCATACCTCATCTTCTAAGAAGGATTTACTATATGGATCAGTCCTTCTAAATTAAAAAAGCTCCATGACTAATTAAAAAGAACAATTACAAAAATCTCAATTAAACGTGTTATTACAGTTACCTAATACGCTCTGCTTTATTGTTTGACTGTGGAGTGGTAAATGTTTTATTTCGTTATGATAGTTGTGTTTTATATTCAGGGGTGCTGCATGGAATTGATCCCCTTTTTGTTTGTACTTACACGTCTTGGAATTCTTCTAAACATTTCTGTGGTGTGAACACATTTAACAGGCTGATTATCTGAAAAAGAAAAAAAAAAACATATTACCCTACATGAAGAATGGAAATTGTATGATATTGCTCAGTTCAGGACTTGGTTATGAGTAGTTAGATTTCTACATGTTTGTTTCGCCCCGGTGTTTAAACAGCAACATGATCCAGCCGCATCAATATGCCTCCGCCCCCGCCCCTGCCCCCAGGACCACAATGCACCGCGGCTGGACCTGAAGTCCCTATTCATGGCCTTTAGTGCCGAGTTAGACTTCTAAGCCAGTTATATATAATGCATGCATGCTGCCAGATACCAAAAAGTCATGTGCCCTCTGAAGCAGGCCTTTATGATGGCAGTGGAGGAGGCGCTTAGGTAGACCTACACACATTAATCATTCATGTCTACCCTGGAGCGCAGAAGGGAGCATAAGAGCTCTTTGAAGTGATTACATTTTAGCCAGTTTCATGCTAATACACGTTACAGCCGACACTCAGTATAACCACATCAGAAAAGTAACATCTTCTGTTTGTGAACATACACTCTGAATGTACATACATCAGATTGTCAGCTGTGAGCAGCTCGTGAAAGTTGAAAAATTCTACTTACTACAAAAAAACATACAGTTGAAAAGTTGGCTTGATAAAATTATGTTTCACATGCAATAGCACTTCAATTAAAGTGTACAGGTGTGTAAAAACATCCTTTTAGTACTATTTAAAGCCATTTAAAATTGCCTGAGGTAATTACACATCAGTATGAAGGCATCATTTGGAATTACTAACATCTTCATTGAGCTTGACTTTTATTGGAAAACAGGATCTAACATTTTATGAAACGGCATACCATGACTTAACCCTTAGAGGCCACCTAGTGGTCACAGTGGAAACTCACATTCTTGTGATTGACACATTTCATGAGCACTAGTTCCCGGTAGGCCCGCTTGGCATGGGTCTGGTTCTGGAATGGCCGGCTCAGCTTCTTTATGGCCACATTTCTGTCGAGGACAGCATCATAGCCAGCACTGCGGAGAGAGCGGAGCGCAGGTAAGCTGGGGGCAGCAACGTCTGTGGGTGGCAATGCAGCATCAACCCTGAGCCGATTAATCCATGACAAGGGACCAGGCATGTGCACCAGTGTGAGGAGGGAGTCTCACACAGCTGCCCAGCCAAGGAAAGACTCCATTACTGACACCCAACTGAGTCTAAGCTGATTAGACGCTCACAAAAATGGGAAAGCTGGACTACAGCAAAAGGTTCAGGATTGACACATCTAACTCTTTTCTCAGCTTCTTTCACCCCAGGGTGTCACACTCCAGTCCCGGAGAGCCCCAGCCCCACACAGCTTAGTTCTCTCCCTGTTCCACCACACCTGATTTAGCTCAAGAAATGGTTAGTAATTAGCAGAGAAGTAGAATCAGGTGTGTTAAATTACAGGAAACCCCTGGTACGCAGGGCTTGGGCTTGGGACTGGAATTTGGAGACCCCTGCTTTCAATAGAAGTGATTTACATTAGAAGTGTTTACCTTTTTAAAAAGAATATTAATAATAATACAATGTATTCCCTGACATTTGAACCCACAACCCTCATATTGTCACCACGCCGCTATACTTGTTGAGTTACAAGAAGATAGACCTATTTTATGAAGACCTGAATGCCTTCTGTCACGGTGGCAGTGTTTTATATTAATGTCAGATGAGGATCACCATCCTGATTTCAGTTATTTCGGCAAGAAAAATTAAGTATGTCTTACGTCCCACCCTATGTCCTATGCTAATCGTGTTTGTGCTAACGTCCTAGCTCTGTTCTGCTCTGAGTATGCTGTCCCCAACTGGTTAGTCGGGTCTGCCTTCACATGGCCCCCACAGCAGCAAATTTTCTCGGTTCATCTGCATCCACTCCTGGCAAAAGAGCTGTCTGAAGCGATTAGAGCAAGGTGAGATCTTCAGGAACGGCACTGTATCCGGCTGTCAGCTCAAGATGACATGGAGGAGGACGGGGGGGTCGGCGTACATCAAGGATGCGACTCAACACAACCTCAAAGCAACTGATGGGCGCCACATACATTTTTTGAAACTTCATTAGATCATTAAAACAGGTAAAGGTGTGTGCAGTACACCTGACGAGTGACTAAGTGGGAGTTTTATGAATAACAGTATGGTGGAGGACCTACTGAATCTGGATCTCAGTCAATCCATGGAGATCCAAGCACAATGCTGCTGTTCTGCTTCTACATGATACTGCAACATGCATTAGGATGAATATTACCTTAACAAATAATTTAGTTTGAAGTGACGTGCCAGTATTACCATAATATTATTCTACCTACGTTTAGCTCAGTGTTAACTGCAGGTCAGTGTGGCTCAGTACTTAATGGGTGCAGAACTTCTACTGGAACATGAAGAATGACATTTTGAACACAAACCGTAAAGCTAATTTTGTTTAAAAAAAAATATACATATTATTCCTGCATAAATGATGTGACTTTGCTTTTTATCCATACATGATCATTAGCCGTTTTTTTCTGCCTAAAAGTGCAGCATAGTTATATGAAGTAAACTGACTGATTCTGTAGGCGTTCGCTTTGTAAATCTGACTTTGCAAGAACAAACAAATTATAACCTGCACTCTTGCAATCAAAGCCACTTCTAAAAGCTTTGTGTCAGCATCTGTCTAAAATCTGCTTTCATTTGCATGGCATAATTTATCTCTCTGCCTTCTTGTCAAGTCTGTTCAGATGAAGTATTCATCGTTGTCTGACTTTACAGGCAGGCACTAACATGGGCAACCACTCTCTGGCCTGTTAAGTCATTTGAACACAAAGCACATTTTTGCACCCCCTTGTTGCATAGAGTGTCCATACATACTCTTTTTCCCGGACTACTGGTATATAGTATCCCTGAAATGACCAGGAGTTTGTTTTGTTTCATGCTGACATTTGCTTTCTGAAGTCAGAATACTTGCTCTGTGTATGTTTGTGTTGCCTTGATGCCTCTCTTTGCATCCTGTGTCCGGTGTTTTCTCTTTTGCAAAACAAAATTCAGACATGCCACCCCTCCCAGAAGTTTCCCACAAACTGACAGCAGCTCCCCGACACCCAAAAATGATGCACAATGTCCCGGAAATCTGTCATTCCGCTGTTCAGCGGTGGTAAAATGAGGCGGAAGTTTTACTGTTGCAAACTCCTCCCAAGTTTTACCATCACTCTCTAGCCCCCGTCAGCACATTTTACTCCCCCCCTCCCCCAGTTGGCAATATATATGGAATTACCGTAATACCAGCCAAGCACTGGTCAGCACCCCCATCCCCCCCGGACACCCCTCGTCTGCCTCCCTGAAATCGATACCCCTAAGGTGAGATGCCTGAAAACATGATCAGCCTATTGTTACTGATACTAAGAACAACAACATAAATGGAGTCTTTGCAATATTTGTCTAACAACTAAATAAGAAATTATTTTTGGAGAAATGTTTCCATGTTTTCTACTGCAAGAAACTTGCAAAAATGGATAACACTTTAAAGTCAAAGGCCATGGTTTTAGTAATTTATAAACACATAAAAAAGCAGTCATAAATTAATCCAAACATGGCTAGAAATTAATAAAAAGGCATAACACATTATAGGCATTCATATTATCCATTATGAATGCTTTATGAAGCTGTCATCTATAATACACTATAGATAAAGCATCATTAATGCTTAAACTGGCCATTATAAAGCATGTTTATGATGCTTTATCAATACATCATAATGCATCATGGATGTGTTTATAAATGACTAAAAACATGACCTTAAATAAAACGTTACCCAAAACTGTGATGTGGATGATGGAATGGTGTTAAGCATAGCATATGACAAATCTGACATATTCATCTTTCTTGAACACCCACCAAACTATTCCCTGAGCCCCAGATCCAACAGGCTTGAGGTTCTGGTATCGTTGATGAACTGTGAAGGTAGAGTCTCCTACTTCAACACTGTAAAACTGGTTGTCCACTTTGCTCTTGTTCATTGTGTAACGCTGGTCGAAAAATGACACATCAATTTCTTTTCAAAGACCCCTGTAGAAAAAAATAGACAATATCACACACGGATTTCATTCTTAGCATATATGACAGGTCATCTACATCCACTGAATTATCTGCCATGGTTTAAATTTGTGAAATTAATTGAATTCTTTTTTGCATTTATTGTGTTAGTCTAGGATGCAGATTATGCAATGTGACTAGGTGTACATTTAACTGTCAAATATAGCCAGATTATTGTGGAAATCCTTTGTACTCCCGGAGTTCCCAGTTGCTTCACCAGTGCTTTGTCACTTTCATCACAGCATCTACCAGCATCAACATTTTTGAATCTGAATAAAGAGCATAAATTACCAGGTACTCCGTCATCAACCCAGTTATTCACTGAAATGTCAGGGCTGACTTAATTTGCTAAAATGTCAAGTATTGATTGTTTCTATATTTGTCTGCCTCACACGCAGATTGCAGTAGCAGCTGCTCTATGAAAAGGTTTTATGGGGCTTTTCTATTTGTTTGATTTATAAAATTTAATTGAGAAATCATCTGTTACATATTACAGCTTGTAAGCAGCTTTATGTAATAAAATTCACAAAATATCGGAATTGCAGTGCTGCAAAAGCCTTAGGCAGTCAGAGGAAATTCTTAAAGATATGTATCTGGACAGTAAGTGTGTATTTCCTCAGAACAAAAAAAAATATTTAGTATCAGAACATAAGCAAATTATGAGTAAAATGATACAAATTAACAGGAATTTCTTCTGTTCTCCAAAACGTTACTGATATCTTGTTGGATGGCTAGATGAACGCCACTGTGATCCCTAAACCTCCTCTCAGGTGCAACTTGGCCATTTCTTGTATTTGTTAAATTTCACATTCAGCTCACTTAATTCATTATTAAAACTAATTTTGAAAAGTCACTGAGGCTTCAATGTGCCGCATGCTAGGGGTAGAGTCGAAAAATACATGGGTGTATATAGTTTTACATCAATGAAGATCATTTAAACGATTTTCTGTGACTCTCCAAGACATTTGCAAGCATAGAATTGCCATGATAGTGAATTGAATCGATAATATTAAAAGCAGCTTAATGCTAGGTTATAATAAGAGACAATTGTATATGAAAGTGTATATGCCTGTATTTTAACCACCAACCAAATAAATATGTTAATGGTTAATTGCTATCATTGTGATAAAGGTGACAAAGTTAAAGATGTGTTCACTGTACTGCTGAATTAATAATAATTTCAGTAAATGCCAGTCAGTTAATTCTAAAGATATTAAATGATACCTCATCAACTTGCAGGGATCACAAACCTGACAAAGTGCAGTTTCTATACCCTGGGCTGGTTCACTGCAGTGGTATGAGAAGGGTAGGCTCTCCAATACCTGGGGAACAAATAAAACGTGTTAAATGTGTTTTATAATCTTCCATTATAATGATGACCAGTAATATACCTAGAAGCGCTTTTCAAACAATAAAGTCTTTCTGTCGTGGAAAGCTGAAAAACATGCAGAAAACCCCTTCAATGAGATAGAAAAGAGGACATAGGCACAGCTGCTCTAATTTTCACAGGGATGTGAGTCTCCGCTTTCAACCTCGACTTGTAAAATAGCCTGCACAGCCTTCTGGGAAAGCCTCATTTGAGTGGTGGTAGGGTGAAAGCTCAGCATTATAGGTTACTGTGGCCAAGCATGACCTGATTTATAATAAAGAAGAAACCACAGTCCAAGCAAGTAGAAGAGGCGGGACCGACCAATCATATGTCGTGGTCCTGCCTCCTCTAATTGCTTAGACCCACCTCCTCTTATCTCTCTGAACCTATCATTTTTCCTTTTGCCCTCAGAACATTTTTGTTTAAGCAAAATGCCCATGAGCACAATTTGAGGCCTCCTGGGCTTGAGGGTATGCTGGTTTACGTTAATTAACTGCCAATATAGTTTACAAAAAAAATTCTCTTTTTTTCAGTTTTAATAGAAACTAAAACAAATAGATTTGCATTCATTTGTATCAGTGCCTTTACATTAACTGTGTAGGTTAATAAACAACAAGCATTTTGCATTATTTTTAAAAAAGTTTAATATTTAAAGGGCTATATATTTTTAAAACTCTGCACTTATTATAGCAGTTCTCATATATAATGTTCAAAAGCAAATTATAAATATATAATACTTTTAAACGTTTGATGTGATCTAAATCTGACAATGAATTTAACCCACCTCAAAAGAACCCAACCAGAACATAAAGCAGCATACCCCCTACTGGTGAGGCCTGGAACTGCACATTCTGTTCTATATTTAGAACTTAGGAACCAACAGCAATTGCCAATTAATGTTAAACAGGAAGAACTTGGGAAATATCCAGCTTCAAGCATCAGTTATGTAACTTGTCAAAGAAAAAAAATGACTGTCAGCAGCTCAGCAATGTAAAGAGATCATCATAATCATGTTTCGAAACAAAAACCCATCCAAAGCTGTTCCAGAGGTTCCTCCATATTGATTAGGACTGTATGATCAACTGTGTCAGTATTGCACAGTGAAGCACTCCAAACCATATGCTAATTAAATTTAGTTTTCCATAAACATAAGTGTACAGAAAGACAACCAAGAATAATAAACCTTACAAAATTCTTAAGTCATGACTTCCCATTGCCAATCATTTTGCTTACGCTTCATTTCAAACCCCCCAATGTCATAAACAGGGAGAGAATCAAATTTTCCTCTCTCTGTCAATAAAGTTTATAAACTGCTTGTTAATTTTATTGACTGAGAGAAGAAAATTTGATGTAAGTAATCTGTTCCACAAACCATATTTTACGTAAGTCATATTTTAGGCAAGTCAGAGCATCCAAGACACCTTATAGTTAAGTCAAAAATATACTATTTTTGGATAAATTTGTATGGATAAAAGTAAAAAATATACTAGTAATACATACTAATGAACACAACTTAAATTGAAAGATAAAGTGTAAATTCACTAACTGGTATATGTTGCCTTTTTGCATTAACGCTTCCGTAAGGTCTATGTGTTTATAATATTTTTTGCATAAATCCGGATTTACTTATGTCAGTTTTATGTGAAAAGCTGCCTGTATAGATGTGATGTGCGGGTCGACCCGAGACCTGTGTGTGCGGGCGGTTTTAGGGCAGACATTTTTAAAATATCGTGAGTATAGGCGGGTCAAAAACTAATTTCGTTATCGATCAAAACATGTTGTAAACAGGGTTTGAATAACCACGAGGATCTCATAGTTCCACTCACAATCACAATCAGGGAAATAAATGGAAATAAAGCTATGCGTAGATAATCTCATAGAGTTTTCAAATCTGATATTACATCAGATGTTACAGTTTTGACAACTACTAGTTCAAACTACTGTGTTCTGCATACAAGCGCGCTTGTGTGCGTTGTGTGTGTGCAAGAGAGATGTCTTTCGTGCAAATTTTCCGCAACCCTTCAATAAATAACGACATAAAAATCGACCTTTCAGTTTCTTTGTTGTTGTTCGATACACAGTTAATTTCGCATAAAATTGTGTCGTCATCTTCAATGCGAATCGGGCACAAATCTATGTCACCTATGGGTCACAGTGTCACAAATGACCCTTCATTGGCAGGTTCCATGGCAATACAGGCTCACTGGTATGTTTTTTTTTCTTCCTCGGGTCGGGTTGTGTTTTGGGTCATTATCCATGCGTATTTTGGGCGGAGCGGTTTGGATCTCTTGAGGGGTTGGTTTGGGGCGGGTGTTAAAAAATGCTGACCTGCGCAACACTACTGTAGTTAAGCGGGCTTCAGAGAATTAAATATGTATTCATAAACAATGCTGAGTTATTACACTTTATTAAAAAGCAGAGTTACAAAGGTTGTTTTATGGTAGTGATTAACACTTTTAACTTGCCTTAATGACACCTATCACGCTGCTGTAGCTCAGCCAGTGCTCAGTGTCCCGCATGAGCCGTTGGTGAGTGAGCCTGAGGAACAATAATCTGGGTTCTATTTTACATAATCTGAAATGGTTTTCAACACAACTGGGTCTCATGCACACAATGAGGTCTATTACACGTTTCGAAGTCCCTCACACAATCCCTCACAGTCTGCAGGTTCTTATGAGATCCTACAGACTTCAATGCAGCCTGGGGGTTCTGTAGCTCATTTCAGGCTCTTTTATAAGCTAAGGTTCATTGCAGTGGGTCATTTACTTGATTTTATGTGACTGATTCCCATCCACCAGAATCCCTTTATGGCTATTTCCTGTTGCACTCTCCTTAGAACGAGGAATTTAGGTTAGCGCATACTGGCAGAATAATGTTTTGCAACCCCCCCCAGTCTCTCTGGGTACCTTATGTACTTACATAAAGGCTACACCTCTTGGTCAAGTCCCTTCCCTCACACTGAATAAGTTGAACTTGACATGACAGAACCCCCCTCCCCCCGTTGTTTTTCTTTTTTTTACAGAACGAACAGAAATGTCGACAACCACCATGTGGTCTGAAAACAGACAAGCTACTCACCTGAACACAAATGAATATGAAACCTAAAGCTTTGGGCTACCCTCATTTTTGTGCCAGTTCCCATGATTTTGGTGGGTGTGACACAGTACCCTGCCTTCATTGGACTACAGCACAGCTCTAGAGGTCTGACTGAAATGCTGAAATGCCCACTGAAATCTTTCATGGAATCAATCAGCCATGAGTATGCTGTGAATTGATTATGTATAGTACACACAGTATGCTATAAATCCAGAAAGGCCTAGGCCACAGACCTGGATATGATGCGAGCTCAGCACAGAGCACACACTGAGGAAAATTTAAGTAGACGAGTACACCTAAACTGCTCATTTTTGGACTGCATAAGTGAACAAAGGGGAATATGTACATTCCAAACACACAGAGCCAGGGGCAAGAATTGAACCCACATCCGTCAATGCATGAAGGTGATACCCACAGAGCCGCTATGTAATCCTTGCAGATGATTGGTCAGAACAGTACTCAGACTGACCAATCACACAAAACGAACATTCTGACCAGCCTTCCACTCAAGAAAAGGTTGGATTCTCAAGCCACTACTTGTTACAACCGTATAAAAGCAGACCAAACTAAATGATAATTAATGAAGGATGTAACTTTTTGGCTGCCCTGTAATGTGTCTTTTTTTATTAAATATATATATTTTATTCTTATTAAGGGTGATTGCTTGTTTTCTGTGTGTTTCTGGGATGTTTCGTGGGTGTGATAGGACCCCAGCCAGGTATATATTTCTATTCAGAATTTCTCCTGTGCCTATTTGTTATTTAGGAACACAGATCCCTCCCCAGTCTTGGGTCAGACAATGATCAAGCAAACATCATAGTAGCAAGACCCCGAAAAGACTGATTGGGCACGTTTGGAAAAAGAAGAACATCACCCCACTGTAAGACGGCTTCATTACCAAACATCTCTAGGATATAAATACCTCAAAGCTGCCATCAGGCACCCTAACCCTCCTGTCCTTTCATCAACCGGCATTAAATCTTCCCAGGCAGGCCGACCATAAGGTCCGTTTACAGCTACAAGTCCAAATCGGGCTCCAGCACCTCCTGATAGAACCTCCTTTTCAAAAATAAAAATGCAAGCCTCCAATATATATAATCTGGAAAAGGGGTACCTTTTTTCTTAGGTTCAAATTCCATCAACAACTCAAAGCCAAAACCAGGAGTGAGGGGGCCTTGCTAGTTTTTGCCAAGCGGGGAGGAGGGAGGGGATTGATGGTGAGGTCTGCATTAAATTGCGCATTGGTCCAGATGCGGACTACGGACCGCCAGTTCAATACTCCTGATCTACAGCCGGGCAATATCCACTTGTGAAATGCAAAGTAACCCACAATGTAAAACTGTTTCTGGGGCCAAACAAACCATTATGTTGGAACCAGCAACAGGATTTACCTCAGCAAGGCATCATTAAACATAAAAAGGGAGATAAATTATTTTAGGATAAATTACAATAGGGCAACGAAACAGATGGAAAAGGAGGATCAATTTCCTTAATTTAAACAGAGTTTAGCTGTATGCAAAGGAGGAGTATCAGTATATCAGAACTTCATTTTCGGTTCGGTATGACCAATGAAACAAATGAGCATGTTTCTTGACACAGTTGGAACCTAAATTCACAAGTAGACGTCCAACATAAAAAAAGCTGTGAACAAGCCGTTTCCTCTTCTTCTTCTTGTTACATGGAAAGTAGTATAAGGACAATTCGCTAGTTTTTTTTATTTGTTTGTTTTAAACTGATTAAAACATTGAGGCAAATACATTGAAACATTGGCTTGTGCCCAGCTTGGCCCCAGAAACAGTACAGCGTCACATGATTCAAACGTCACGTAATGCGCAGATATATGGAGTATAGAGTTGCAGACAGGATTCCAGTCTATTTCAGATTAATTAAAACTCCAAGGTACAGTGGAAGTTCTTGTGAGGTGTACGTCTTTGTGTGTCGGGGGGGGGTTGTACCTCAATGACAATCACGTGAACATGGGGTCAACATTTAAATGCTTCACTGCCATCGACGTCCATGACAGTGAAAAGATATTCAACCATTACAGTCCACTATAATAAAATAGTCTAAAATAGTTTAGCATTCCTGCTAAAACGACCATTAACTCCTAATTGTGTGCCATAGTTTTGTACTAATATAATTGCCAAAAAAGCTTAATTTCATTTCATTATTGTCGATTCCTGACTTTTTGTCCCTAATCCAGCTGTAGCTGCTGTCAGGTTTTTTAAACCCCATGATAATGTTGTTATTGGGTGTTGGTGCAAAGCGCAAGCAGAGGAACAACTGCAGTCCCTCTCCATTTACTAATATGTTACAGTACATTGCATACTGCATCAGTTGCCAGAATTGTGGAAACCCCTCTAGCATTTTTCTCATTACGCTATAAAAATTGCTACAGATTGTTGGCGGGAATGTTTATAAACAATCAAAGAATGTTTACAGACATCATACAATTATGAATAAAAAAGTAACTGAAGTAACTGGAATAAAATTGGAAGTCTTTTATACAAATTTGACCACTAATATTCAGGGCTTGTGCATAGAATTACAAAACACTGTACCACTAGTTATGACACCCATGAAATGTCTCGATAAGCAAGAATATCATTGGTCCAGAATCAGAACATCACAATGTCCATCTTAGCACCAAACCTCAAAGATCATCTGCCACCATAGTATTAAGGTAAGTAGCATAAAGAAAGACCTTCAGGGTTCGTGCACAAGATTACGCAGTTTGTTTCATTCACAGCCTCTTACAATCATCTTCCCATGTTAACAATCATGCAAAGCAGCCTTTGTGGGACAAGAGACACTTTGTGGAAGGAGGGATGACAGGTGCAGCAGCTACCGAAATGTAGAGCTGTCGCCAAGAATCTGCAGGCGCGCGTTCCACATCCAAAACCTCGCTAAACCGCGCAAGAAAGCAGCTCACATTACAAACAACTCAACGCAACATGAACCGACTGTCATCATTGCTTGGGTGATTACATGCAACATTCTCAGAACCACAAAACTATAAAGTCCTTAAGTAAATGACCGGAAAATTCAGAATGTGAGGCTATAGATACTGTTTTAGAAGAATTTCATGAAAGTGAGCATATAATTTAAGAAATTATAAGTGCCAAAAAAGTAAGCGAATTACACACACAGCGATCTTAAAAGAACAGATTTGCAGCTCTGATCACCAGCTGGGGTGATCAAGGAGCAGATGACTGTCATTGGTTTTCACTGTCTCCGTGGGCGTGGCTGCTAAAAACTTTCAGAGTGATTTTGGATTAGCTGTCGCTCGCACAGCCGCCGTGCTCACAAAGGCCTGTGCCCCCACATTAAGCAGCACCGCCTGTGTCAGTGAACCCTCCCACTGGAGCTGCCGTCCGAATCTCACTGCACCAGGTGACACAGGCCTGCGCGTTCCCGGCGTGCCGCCTCATCGCTGCATCGCCGTTGGGCCGAATCTCTTTCACGCGAACACACTGTTTCACGACTGTCCGATCGGCTCCGTGTCAAGAACAAACCAGGATGGCAGCACGGGCTTAATACCATGTCAATGCGCAAAAACCCCAAGGTGGAGGTAAACAATGAGGATGCAGAACTGCAGCCAGGGACGGCGTGCACGATCAATCCGAATGCGGCGCATGGCGCATGGAGTCGCAAGGAAAACTCTTTAATAGCCCTACATTTCATAACTCTGTCCCTGTTTCCTCTCAGCCAGCTTATCTGACTAAGTGGAACTCAAATACCATTAAAATGTGAGTGAAGGGTATCATTGCACCCATTACTGAAGTTAGGGTTTGGCCCCATACACAAGAAGGCTTTTCACTGATAGTGTTATACAGTCACTCACACACCCTGCTCTTGCAGACAAGTAATATGTAGCTCATCTCAATAAGCAACAGAGTCTTTCCAAGCTGAAACACATTACTCACCATGCTGTAACCATCAATTGGATTTCTTCATATATATATATATAATAGTAGGCCTATATTAAAATTACTCTCCAACCAGACATACAGTCTTTAGTAAATCATTCTTCCCCTTTAAGACCCCTCCATCCATCTTCTAAGAGCTTATCTTGCTCAGGGTTGTGCCACCTTTAATATTATACATCAAATATTTCACCCTCTTTTACTGGTTACCCAATCAACAACAAGATTAAATCAGTATCGACAAGGGTCCATAAAATGGTTTTAAAATCGCGCAAACGTTTAAAATACTACATTTTTATCTGTAAGCAAGTAATAAATAAAGTCCAGGTGTTATAATATTTATGATGGATTGCTTACCCGTTTTGCTGGATCGATTTAACTCTATTCACATTTTAGATTTACACACGTGAAACCAAACCGGTAACCTCAACAAGAATGTATGTTTGCTAAATCGGCCTTATGTACGAATTCCTCTTCTACCACCTGAAAAAGCGCTTAAACTGTATTAATATTTTATTATGATTAACAACAACGACACCAATAATAATAATAATAATAATAATAATAATAATAATAATAATAACAGCAATAAGTCCAAACATGAAGTGTATTCCATAAAAAAAAAATATTACATTAAAAAATATCTAAATTTCAGTACGGCCAGGTCGGAAAACATGTTATAATGCTGAAATTCACACATACCCCTCACTGGGCCACGAACGGTTCATGTGTCCAAACCTATCTGTCGCACAGTTGTGTCACATTATTATGGCACAGTACTACAATACTGTAAGGTCTTCAAATTTCAACTCTTTTAACTATTAATTTCAAGTCCAATTACATAAAAAACTATCCAGTAATAAAATGACATTTTTTTTAGCTGCAATTAAGTATTACATTTTAAATTGTTGGTGGGGGAAGGGATTTAAACACGTTCATTACCGCAATCATGCCGTGCAATTTAACCAAACATGCGGCCGGTCGCTTAACAGCTACAAGCGGATAATTCTCCGATCACTGGCGTTTATTCATGAGAATTAAGGAATAAAACGATTGAAAAGTAAATATGAATAAAATATAAATTTAGGGTTTAGCTATTGTGTGTTTATGCCATTTTTCCAAAACATGCAGGCTGACTGAAAATTTACCTGGCCGGTTGTGTATTTTAAAGCAAACAGCATTATCGTTGTCATTGTGCATCCCGGGATGGCTGCAAGGGATCGCATCCGCTTTCCTTCATGAATCAATATTTCACTATCAGGTTACCCCACCCTTCTGCGGTCTCCCCGCCGCATCACCTACCATTCCGCGCCAGCTAAAGCGTGACGACAGTCCTGCTCCGGTGGAACCGACGGTCCCCTTCAAAACATCCCGACGTACGACGGGCAAAACATCGCGATCGAGGGAGGGGGAGATGTGTCGCCAAAATCCTGCAGTGCACCAGCGGAAGACGAGGCACTCGATTTTAAAAGCGAAATATAGAAGTAAAAGCGAAGACGTCTCGTTGAATCGTCCCTCCGCTCACCGCCGGGGACCCATTGTGGTGCAAGATGCTGGCCATACCACTGGCAGTTTGGAAGCTTCCAGGGAGGAAAAAAAGATAAAGAGGGGATAGGCAAAGTGGTTACTATGGAAACCGAGGGGGCGGAGGCACACTTTACGTCAGAGTCCAAAAACAGCAGCTGGAAGAAAAGGGATTTCTGCGCTGAAATACTCACCCATTGTCCACCTCTTACCACCTCTGTGAGCTGTTTTCCAACTGGATAGAATGCATGTCTTGATCACACAATCATTGACATTAATAATTTTTAATTATGAATCAAATTATCTTCATTGTTGCCCGTCCATCACTGCACGAATGAAGCTCCCCATTCATGTGATAGATGATATCATTATGCCTTGAATGATTCATGTACAGTTTGCGTTGCAAGTACTTAAAAAGGCAATACCTTAAATTGTTCAGTGTAAAATGCGCTACTCTTATCTACCTTCTTATTAATGGTGAAATTACGTATATGCTCTGTGCTTGTTATAGCACATCGCTGGGATTTCAGTTCTGCTGATCGTGTGCGCTAAAGGCTCCGTATGTGGGGAATAATACCACGCGATTTGTTAACAAAGAAAGAATACGAATGAGGCGTGTAAATGCCTAGCTAACAATTTTTCCTCACAGTATTCTTTGAATATGCGGCAGATGCGTAGTAAACAGGGAACTGTATTATAATGAAAATAGGTAACCGAGTCTGTTGTTTAAATAATATCCTAGTGAAATACAAACAAACATTTCGATTTTTGCGTCCAGGTTTCTTCCCGCCTCTTGATTCACACGTCAGTAATAGCTGTAGTAAAATGCAACTCTATAGATACATAATCGCATTTGCAGAGTTTTTATTTATTAAGACGGTATGCTAAAAATGTGTTCAGCGGAATTGTAAATAGTTTGTACCTCAGAACTAGAACTTAATCCGTTCAGAACTCCGGATCGAATCCTAAAAAGTTCAAGTTCTGATCGAATTTTCCCCTTAAGAAATAATGGAGAGCCAACTAATTGGTTCCCCGCCCCAAAAAATACACCTAAAAAATGTGTAATTTGTAAAGTAATTAAATAAATGTATCCAAGCAATGTGTAAATCTTTTAGATCTATGTTTTGATGCTCACATAAGAAGTATTACTAGAACTGCGTTTTATCATCTACGGAACATAGCCAAGCTTC
>JAABNY020000039.1:10238460-10271284 GCA_015164015.2 Brevimyrus niger
TGCCCTTTGTTCTGGAGAACTGGTACGATCTCCAGGTGCCTCAGGATGGGTGTAACGATACGGAAACAAAAAGATAAAAAAACAAAAAGATAACAGAAAACAGAAAAATAAAGATAAAGAAAACAGACCTGGCTGCTGTATCCCACCCAGCTCCAGACATGCATGGGACGTTATTTTTTGGACTAAAATGATGATGGTCACCCCATCATGACCTTTCTTGAGACCAAAAGGAGCCATTGAAAACTGGGCCACTTAGTCCGTCTGATTTGCTCCTTATTCTGACCTAGTCATTTGCCAACGTGCATCAAGAATGCATTGAAAGAAATAAAAGTTAAAACATGGCATTCAAATAGATATATAGTAGATACACTGTGAGAAATATAGGTATATAGTAAATATAATTAAATATATTGCATATCCAGAGTGAACTCTACAGTGTTTCGAATGAACAGATGTGAAGCCCACTTCAGAGTGCAGAGATGTTGTGTAATAATGCACCTTTAACTTACTTCAAAGCTACAGAAAACACACCATCAGCCTTTAACACACCTGGAAATGTTAGCAGGTAGATTAGATAAATGGTGTCCTGAGTGCTTAGAGACGGCTAATGTGGGAATTTAAACTTTGATGACCAGAAAAGCAAAGCCAATTGAGTCAAACTCCCATTTCACAGGGTGACTGAATATTAAGTCTTAATATCATCCAGTCTGGTTACCCATTTACAAACTATAATGACCTGTTTGATAGAGATTACACTCTGTAATGGTTGAACGGTTTTTACAACTTATACTGAAATAGTACATTTCTGATTTAAGTACTTGCTGGTAGTAAGGGTTTAATTAATAATTATTAATTATGCATTAGTAAACCAGTGGTTTTACATCCTTATCCTTGAAGACCTCTCAGCATGCTTATGTTCCCGGTAAAATATGCTGAAAACAGGATGTGAACCCTTAACAGGGAAAAGCAAGATTTAGGGGGGGGGATTTGCCATTCATGTGAAAGTGAAATGATTTTAAAATGGAATTACAGCCCTCTGCTGATGAATCAATGGCAATGCAATAATGCATTAATGCAATAATGCATATGCAGGTGTATGCATTGTATAACCCTATATGTAACTGTCACTAACACTATTGAAGATTTAAACTATTAAAGGAGACTTAAAATGACAGCCGAGTACCTGCACATACAGATTTCCCCAAATATTCAAAATTGCAATAAAAGATTTACGCTATATTGCATTATACTGGCAGTCTTCTAAATGTATATACTGACAAGGGAGTACAACTCTGGCTCATACACGAGGAATTATACGTCTTAAACACCTCACATACAGTATATACACCACCACATTGCGACAAACAAAATGAACCAAATCTCAGATGGTATCAACTTAAACATTTGCTTTTATTTCATGTAAATACACTAAAAATGCTTACAAAGGCATTGTAGAAACATTTGTGCAGTGTAAATATCAAAAACAAGAAGGGAACAGAAAATGAGGATTTTGCACCCAATGACACGAAGAGATTGTCAATTCAGCAGCAGTAGACATTTCTCAAAAGAAACAAAATGCTATTGATGTTGACATTTCTTATCCGATCAGAAGGCTGGCATGCAGTAAGACAAAGTGACGTGTTAGTGGCTACTGTAATACGCATACAGCCGACTGATGTACATGGGTGTTTGGTTTGGCACTAAAGTTCCGCCCAAGAAAGAGCTTCATTCTCTGTTTGTTCCCAAACAACCTGGGTGCACCACCTGAATATTTTATTTACACTCAAACAGACCAATTCCAATGGTCAGGACTCCCCCTTTCCAGTTAGTGTTAATGACACTCTGGCACCAAGAGCCCACAATTAGAGAACAGATAAGGGTCTATAATTCGAGTTGTGTGACAAACAATACTTAAAATAGCTGTCTGCTCCCTTAAATACATCTGATGTATATCACCATGGCATTAAAAAAGAAGCACTGCTCTGTGTCCGTTTGCACATAAAGGTTACTCTGAATGCGGTGTATCCTGGCAAGCTGAATCTGATTGGAGATCAGGTATTTCAGCCCTGTACAAGTCCCAGGCACAGAATACATTTACACTAAGAAATGAAGAATTAACAAAAAAAGAAAAGAAAAAAACAGAAATAAAAATAATAATCTGCTCAAATTACAAAACATCGTTATAAAATGTTTTACATTTTGTATTGCTTAAATTGCTTTGTAATACTGAGTGTTTTAGTATGGCAATATATGCTTTAACCAGATATTTTGTGTAGTAAAAGCAATACAGACTTCATATGCCTTATACAAAAAAAAAACTAGTTCTTGACCTATAACCCATTCTGTTAGCAGTGGAAGCCATTTGTGATAAACTGATGTAAACACTAGAGGGCGCATCTGCACACCAAGCCTAAGGCGGATCCTCGGACTGTAGAGTAAACAAAAGCTAAGCCCTGCCTCTGAGTCCTCTTTGGTCAAGCCCAGGGAGAAGACTGGGGGATCAGAACCAAAAGATCAGGGATCAGGGGAGAAATCTGCCCAAAACGGGCTGGTGGCTCAGAACCGGCTCTCCGTTACCTTTGGGCCTCTTCCAGCCACTCCACCAATTCAAGTCACTGAGGATATAGCGCCAAATAAGCAGTTATGTTATTAGGCAAGGCCACAGCTGGCTGGGCTCAGGGTGTAGTGACTTTACGTGAAGGCTGCTGGCCGATCAGGCTTCCCCACATCAGCTGAAACTCCTTAGAGTAAAGGAAGAACATCACAGCACCAGTTCTCTCCTACCCCAGAGCACCCTCACAACATAAAAAATGGCGCTTTATCACAACTGGCTTCATTAATGGCCTCCATTTCCTAAACAGCAGCAAGCATCGTTCCCTGTTAGTTTTGTGCTTGTTTGCCCCCCCCCCCCCCAAGCAAATTAATATCATGAATATAGGAGAGACCCAGACTATAGATCAAGAGTGAATCAACTAGGCATACATACTGACTAAACGACACCGAAAAGCAGCTTGTCCAGAGGGTGAAGAGACTAGCAGCAAAAGTAGGTATGAAAATTAGTGAAGCAAATAAAAATCCAATGCATTTTGGAATCGCATCCCTGAAATGTGGCACCCAAATAAATGTAGAACCCAATAAATGCACTGACCCTTTTGTGCTCTGACAATGAGCACACAACAGACAAGTTCAGTAACTTTTAAACAATGTTTGGGCACCGATTCCATTTACAGAAACAATAGATCTTAAGCTTAAAATGTTACTTTCGTCACCGTGGCAGAAGAACCAAGGTCAAAAAAGGAGTCTCTAGCTTCATGCCTGCTTATATTCAGGTCAGAAATCACGTCTGATTCAGTCAAGCAGCTGCGAGACTGGACTGTGCAGTACCCACGCTAGCCACTAGAAGCCACCGGCGAGCCACACAGAACCACGCAGCATGTGCATGGCAGCAACGGTGCTACGTTTTAATCGGCGTCATCATCAGCCAAGAGTCTCAAATTGACACAGGTTTGCCATAAAGCTTTATACAAGCTTGGGAATTCAGGTGGGAAAAGTTCCCTCTCAACAGGCATAGTGCAAGAGACAATTTAAGGGATTTTAAGTAGCGAAAAGACATTTGCGGCAGAAGTAACAAGTGCGTTCGGTTCCCGGACTTGCACTGCTAGAATGGGCACACTGCTTAATCCTGTTGCCCCTGGTTATAACATATGAATGGACACTTTCATGGAAATTAGGTAGCTATAAAAAGGTGTTTGCCATTTCATGCTGAACCTGACATGACATTCACACAGCTTCACCAGCGGGGCCTCCGCTGAGATGGGAGCTTCTGTTCACTGGGCTGCCACCATGTGGAGATAGTGCTTTAACTCCAGGCCTCTGAAAATCCAGTCCGGTGCAGGCGTCGATGACGCCGGCTGCTGTGGGATCAGAGCGACTTGCCGCCGTCTGTGATGGGGGGAGGAGGTACGTGCGCGTGTGTGTGTGTGTGTGTGTGTGTATGCGTGTGTGTAGAGGAGGGGAGGTGTCTCAGTCTAAGGCATCATCGATCACAGAGTGCTGTTAGCCAAACAGCAGGTAGTGGCCATGCACAGCCTGGCACAAGGGACCGGCGGTCAGTGACGTCACACGCCTGGGCAGCATCGCCACCGACAGCATTTATGGGAGCTTCCCCCACCGCCCCACCCTCATCCCCAAACCACACCCTCTTGAAATGATACAAAACCCACATCCCACCCCCAGCCCCACCCCCAGACTCCATCAGCACTCGGGTGTCTCCACTTGGGACATGGAAATGTAAGAGCCATTGCGTAGGGACTGGCTGGCCACGGTGACGTGGGCGTCCCGCTGCTCTTCGGGCTTCGAGCTGACTTGAGTGTAAGCCGTGTCCTCCTTCGCGTTCTGCAGGTAGAGCACCCAGTTAGACGTGAACAGTCTGGAAGCCTAGCGCAACAATTATAATGTCCCAAAACAAAATTAAGTCAATAATTACTACAGTAATAATAATGATAATAACTCAACGTCAATAAATATATAGAATATAATAGAGGATTAAGTTAAAATGGAAAAAAGCTGAAACCGATTAAACTTGGTGACTCAGTTAAATATAAAAATGGTCAATTAGAAATGAGGGCAAATGAATGGCGAGTAAAAAAAGAAACTTTCAAAGAAATAAAAGACTTACAGGAAAAGAACGAAAAGCCTCTGAAAACTCAATACGTTTCACTGCGTTCTGAACAAAAAGAGGGAACAAAAAAAGGGGATTAATCGTAATGCACAGAAAATAAAGAGGTTAGTTGTGCATACTGGCTGAGAACAAGTCCATGACACTGACCAAAGCTTAAGCACCAACGTATTCTAACTGATAACAGACAGACGGGTAGTGCTAGAGATTAGACCACCTATATTAAGTTTGCAGGAAGAACAAAGCTTTCAGGGAGGCGAGATCAGGGAAAATTTATATTCTGGGCCATGGTTTCATTTCATACTTATCACGACCACCACTGATGATATTTAAAAAGTAATACTGTATTATGCAAGCTTGGTCGTAAACATTGTCATGAGATACATTTTAATTAAAGGACAGAAGGAAGACCATCCTTTAATGTCAAACAGGACTATTTCTATCATAAATACCCAACACTATATTGCTGCTAACCTGATCAAATTTTCATGCAAGCCACTCATCTGGGTGAAAGGTGTTAAAAAAGATTTCTACTATTAATAAAAAATAGTGGGATTTCTACTAGCTATTTATTTGAAATGCACACACTGTAATTAGAGTCCCATGTGGGTATATATCTGTACACAGCAGATGTTTGCACATGATTTGCTTAATGGACTTAAATGTTTGAACCAAAATTTAAACCTATTTCCACCAGGGTAAGGAACTTTTTGCTTCACTTCAATTTTATAAGCAGTTTAAAAACCAATCGGGATAGGGAAAAAAAAATCAATTTGTGGTATTTTTTCTACTAGTGAAACCAGACAAATATAAAGCTGATATTGTTACGCGTACTAGGTGGTGATGATGATACCTTTTCAGGTCCACTTTACAGTGCAAAGTCATTTTGTGAGTTTGGGCACATGACAACCCAAGAGATTTACGCCCCCAAGATGGCTTCATGCGTTAATTTATTAAATGTATTATTGTTTTTAGCGTGCATCGTTATTTCATGGAGTGGGAAAAAATAGAAACATGAACAAAACAATATTACTACTACAAGCCTGAACCATGGACGCTTTAGTCCAAGACAGATTCAAGACCGAGAATAGACATTTGTAATTCTAAACAAGACTGATTAAGTGGACAAAGTGGTCTTGTGACCAAGACTGGATTTTAAGACAACACTATGAATGAAGGTTAAGTATATTAGTTTAGAAAATACTGGATTTCAAAATCATGTCAGAAGAAACGTTGAATGTCAATGAACTGAATATCAGTTAACATGTACATTACGAGTCATGTGCCGTTGTGCTGAGCTACCCAATATTTATGCTGCTGAAATAGCATTTCACTGTGCAGTGTGTTCAGACTAGCTAGGCAGTTACTGAGGCAAGGCTACTGCACATAATTCCCGGGCTTGGGACAAAATATTTCACCCAGATCCCCATGACATTTGACCCTTCCTACACTGAATAATTTCCCCACTTGTGCCCCCGACACGGTGGGCCTGCATCCAGGCAAATTGCAAATCACAATTTAAATAGACCATTTAAAAATTATCTACCCGTGTATTACTTATCTAAATGGACTTTAAACCAATCTTATCTAGATCTTGGCATTCTGAAATTCAGGTTAAGTAAACAAGGGTACTACTGTAGGGCATCTCCTGGAACATGAACCAGAAACCTTTGAGTCAAGTTCACACCCTTAACCCTGCAACACCCACTGCCCTGATTTTAAGAAATTGTCATTGCAGCTTGAGCCTGAAACCAGACCCCCACCATGATACATCGTGGGTGACGATTACCATGCTCTCCACAGCCCATACATGCCAGGAAACATGCATGGTGCCAATATCCTTGCCCCCTCAACTGCTCCTCTCAGCTCACTTCTCTGCACTGCACAGATGCCAAGCAGCCCGACCCAATTCAGAATCAATACACAACCCATATGCTCTTCTAGCAGACTTTTAGCCTGGTATGTTGAGATCTGGTAGTCCTCAAAAACAAATCTTAGATCTGGGGCTCACCCTCTTCTGACGGGACCTGCAGATGAGGATGACGAAGACTACCAGGAGGATAGCACCCAATCCCACGATAAAAAGCGGGAAGTTGGAGACGACCGTCACCAACGTCAGAAGGGTCCTCATCTGGCCTGCTGAGTTTTGGTCGATCACAAAAGACTGGCAAACAAATCGAATGAAGAGGACAGATTGTTAAACGTGTGTGAACTCAAACTGAAAAACAAAATGCAAACACCTCACAACCAAAAAAATATCCTATTCTCTGGTCTAATATTAAAACATACGATAGGAAGATAGGAAGTTTCTGCAGACTTTCAGAACACGTTTTGAACGTTATGTAATAAAATAAAATAAAAATAAGTAAAAATAAAACATGTTACAATTAGGAAATTCAATTATAGGACTGAGTTTTAGGTCATAAGTCATTATGAGGTTTGCTGTTTGTATCACTAGACAATCACTTAACGAGATCCTGGGAAAAAAAAAGCCGTTTCATTTGTAGTTCCTTACCTCATTAACAAACATGATGGGGAAAATGGTCTCAGTCAGGTTTCTGGTTGACCTGAAAGCCAAAGAAAATACAAATGCTATAGGCACACAAGGAAGAACACTGGTTCAGAAGCTTAAACAAGCAGGAGAGAACAGTGCGACACTGATGCAGGTCTGGAAAGAGCGAGGTACACTTACGAAAAGCCACTGACTCTGTTCAGCAAGACATTTAGCTGGGCTCTCTTACAGGCACGAACAGGAATACCGGTGGTCTAGGAGAGAGGGAATCCCTTCATTGCTCATGTTCCATGCTTCATACGGCAACACAAATGATGACTTGCCACGATTCAGAAACGGCTCGTAATGTATGTAGGTAAGAAACGTTTATCGCCATTTTGGTTGGGACATTTTCTCCACAATGCGGAAAGGCTTTGTGATTGCGAGTGGCCGAAATCCCGATGGTCGACCCATTGAAGAGTGTAACAAATATCAGCACATAGCGAGGCTGCTATGTTAGGCCCACGGGAAAACTACTAGCATCTTAATTGATAAATAAAACCACTTCAGGAAACCACACTAGGTGGTGCAAGATAGTGAGATTGTTTTAAAAAGTTCCTATTTAGGTTTCTTTCTATGCGCTGCCCTGGAGTGAAGTAGGAAATACGCAGTCGGAAGGACATATCCGAAAGTAATGCAAATTACCGACAAGCCAAAGCCTCCATCATACGGCTCATTTTCTGCTTTAAAACGGGAACCATTTCACTCCCGATTAAGCTCATACCGGGTTCAGGTCCAAGTAGGTCTCATGAGCCTCCTTTGAAGGCCTCATGCCATCAATGGCGTCAATGTACTTCTGGTCAGCCTGGTAGAAATGCGGGAACGAGACGACGATAGGAGCACCTAAAGAAGGGGGAGAGAGGGGTTAACCGACCCGAATCAAACCCAACAGGAAGTATACATCATCCTGTTAGTCCGGTCACAAGCCAGTGTGCTGAGGTCTGCCCCAGAGCATCGGCTTCCATTGCTGATCAGACCAGCAGATGAAGTCTTTCAAAAGCACCAAAGAGAAACATTTATGGTTGTATCCCATGTTCACAGAAAAAAAAGAAACAAACTGTGCTGTTTTGCTGCAAGGAACCAAAGCAAATCATAGCACTTAACAAAACTCATAACCCCATGTATGGTCAGATTACATGATTAATGATATGAGGGTAGGTGTTGACATTACAAGGATTTGACGGTGACCTTGGCCTTGCTGTACGCGATGCCTGGTTGCCGAACGTAGTGCCAGCAGATACAACAAAGGTTTTGGCACCAGTAGGCTAAGCTGAATACCAGCCCCCCTCAGCCAGCTCAAACCTACAGGACAATAGGTTTGTGCTGTACACAGCACACACATGGCTGCTGGCAAGTGAAGCTTCGTGTGATGGAACGACATCAGCTTCAGTTGTTGGTTGGCAGTGGGGCCTACCTTCTCGGCACACGCTGACTTTCAGCACCCCCCTGCTCAGACAGTCGTTTGCAGGTACGCAGAAGCCAGCGTTCGCGGGGTTGTCCTGGGGACTGGCCAGCACATCCATCGGAGGAGCGAAGCGGTAGGCTGGGATGCCCTCAACAACCACATCTTCCACATAGCCCAAGTGGATGGACCTAGACGCAAGATGGACCAACATAGATCAGTCTCCAAGTACAACACGTGCAAAGAGCTTTCATTTTTACCAGAGCAACTAAAGCGAAGGGTCTCATCCAAGATCTACAATGGCATGTCCCCTAGAAAACTGACATCTGCTGCTTAAGCCAGTTTCCTAGGTTCCTCAAAACCATGGATCTCTTATTTTTACCCTGAGTATCAATTGGTGGGTTTCCAGGAGATTAATTAACATGGACGTGAGCTTGACTTGACCGCGATGAACATATTGGTCTATCGAAGTGGAAACAAATGTTGGCTGTGAAAGTTCATGAGCGCAAACTGTTGGTTAAACTCTGGGGGTGGGCAGTCTGCTGTAGTACCCTTAAATAGAGTTCCTCACTTGTTTACACAAGTTCAGGTTAAGCGTCTTACTTGAGAAAAATCAGTCACGCAATTAGATACAGGGACATGCAAGGCTACGTGTTGATATAAGGAAGCATGGAGTGCCATTGGAAACCAGAGGAATTTCCTGGATTACACTATGGACTTGGGAGAGCGCGAGAAGGGAAGAGATCTCCAGTGTCAAAATCCTAAGAACAAGGTCAGTGCTGGGTTATGTTTTGTTAGTGCACAAGTGGGGAAACAAAGACTATTATTTGGATATTCCAGGACAATTTTTAAATAACAGATGTATGTCTCTAAAGAAATTCCTGCCATTGTGGAACAGTTCAGGAAACACCAGAAGACCAAGTTGGACAACAGGACCGGAAAACTAAAAGTGCAGCCAAGAGATAAAACCTACCCTGTACCACTGATCTATATTAGTTACAATAAAAAGTAATTGCTCCTTTTTCCTTCAATTTATGATTTAAGGTAGAAAGGAAATAGCCTTACCAGCTAATCATCATGGTCATTCACACACCCATCCAGTGATGTAGACTGAGTTTTGAACTCTGTGATTGTTTGTGTTGTAGCTGCTTAGAAAATCAGTACTAAAGAGTTTCAAGTGACCTTTAAGTGGCATGGAGCAGAGGGGCTACCTGCAAGAAGTAAATAGTTGACCTACCTACAGAGGTCAGCAGCAAAGATGTACAGCAGCTCGTTCTTGGAAAGGAGTGGATGGAATGCACTACCGTCAGTACCATTGATCATGTTACTCTGGTTGGATGACCACCATGTCATCTTTCTGCAAGGAGAAAAAAAAAAAAAACAACAACGTGCTACAGTTTATTCAGAAGTATTGACATACGACACTAATAGTGAACGACTGCTAATCACCCAGCAATTTATGACATTTATATGAATTTAAATACATTACAATTTACTATTAACGGAGGGGGGGGGGGGTAACTAGGTAAAAGGTTAGGGTCAACACTAACTGGAAAGAAAAACCTTTGAAACCTTTTCACAAACAGGTCAATTTCCCAATGTTTGACAAAAGGCATAGCAAGCTCAGAGTCCGAAAAACACAGCAGAGTTCCAAGACTGGACCCAATCCAAGGTCAGTCACACAAAGCATATGCCTGGTTACTTAAGGGAGATGACAAAACAAACAAAAAAAAACCCCAAGATGCTTGCAGTGAATCTGCCAGTTTGCCAGTCACATTTCCTCTGCTTCCCCTCAGATGCCACAGGGGTGTTACAAGTTTTTAGCACAAGGCCAAGGTGGACAAAGCGAGCAGGGTCTACAAGAGCAATAAACTGCAGAAACATGTTGGGTGAAGGTCAGATGCACCGGATCCCAAAACATCCACCATACACACACAAGGTATCGGGGGTGACCATCCTACCTGAGACCATTCCACGTGTCGATTTTGCCGTAGTCCAAGTAGTTCTGCTCACCCGTCAGAAACACAAACTCTCCTTCATGGGTTCCATTTTTCTATGAAAAGAAAGGCACTGATCTGTCAAAGATTTCACTCATAAGTAGCTAATAGTCATTTAAGACTAAAAAAAAAAAAAAAAACGAACAAAAATATTTTAACAAATGCAATGAGAATTTTAAAGATTCCCTCGCACGTATATATTTGTGCTAAGAATCACTTATCCTATCACATTAAAATGATTCAACCACCCAATAAGGAGAAACCACCAGGTAGTCACCTGGACAGAGCCTGCATATCTATGATAAGTAAGCAAGCTTGTTGACAGGAACGAAGGAGGTTCACAAGTGTCTTCTGCAGCCCTAGAGTCTCCACTTTTCCTGAAACTTGGTGCCTAGTCACTGGCAGTGAGCAGTTCATGTGAAGCCCTGAGCAGTGTCCCTATATAAACCTGTGGTTTTGCATCACATGCATGTCACATGACAACTGCTGACAGGCTTAGATGGCTTCCCATCAATATCCTACAAAGCCTAGATGGCGTGACCATTAATACAAGACTCACAGGAGGGTTAGCTTCTTTACAAAAAAAATAATAATAATAATAAAATCAAAATATACCAAGCAGTAGCATCTGGCAAAATGGGCACAGAATGGAGGATAAGAGATCTGCACGTCTGAAATGCAAGGCCATTGAAAAGGACAACTGGCCGTGACAACTTGACACTGTAGCGTAACCTTTTTGTCCTCAGATAGCGTTTGTTCCATCCACTCTATCCTGTTTATTTTGGCTGTCCTTTCACCCATTAATCTGTTCTCAGTGTTCTGCAATCAGGGACAACTAAATCATACACTCATATTGCTTACACAGTTCGGGTAGGGGGTGCCACTGCAGATTTTACTCGTTTTGACAATACTACTGCTACATCTGCTGGCTGAGCTTCGTCTCCATAAGCCTAACTGAGTAAATACGGAGAACCCCGCCAACCGCTCACAGTTGACCTAATCCGCTGATGCTCGATCACCTGAAAATGCAAACGAACCAGGCACTGGCGCAATGGCAATTATTAGCGGTGCCTGAACTCTGAGCATGGCTTCAGGGTCTCGAGCAGAGCTCACCTTGTACATGAGGCCAAAGTACTCATCCACTTCTGGCTTCAGGCTATGGAGTTTGGTCATCAGCGGGTCTTTGAAGCCCCACAGCACCTCATGGACTGTGCGTGTGATGAAGAGTTCCACGCCCATGCTTCTAATCCAGACGGACATTATGGTGCGGACCATGAAGTTATAGCTCTTCATCTCGTTTACTGTCGCCTGATGGGGGGGAGAGGGGGGGGTGAGTCATTGTCATTTTCTATGTGCTTTATGTGCCACTTTTCTGTTAACTAAGCAGCCTCCCATCCCACAGGGAGCTACTGACGCCTCCCTGGAGAAGCACCCCCTCCACTCACCACAAACGGGATGTTGATGGTCCTCACAAGATCCACCTCTGGATTCCCAGAAGACATCTCCGGTACGAACACAAAACTTTTGGGGTTCAAAGCAAAGAGCTTGGTTCCATTCTCCAGGTACGTCACATTCTCTCGGGGGCGGTACTCCCTGGAGGATGGTAATGGTCAGGACAAGACAGAATCCCAATTTTAAAACCAGGAGATACTTATTTATAAAAGAAGAACGTCAACACACTAGACATGTTTTCTGGACTTGCCAGGGGACATGGTCTGTCTCACTTCTGTGCTTGTGCTGGGGACTTGGGCTATCATAGCATGACAGAGGGCTGCTCACACTTTAAGGCGGACGGCGGACTGGGCTTAGTAACAGCAGCTCATTACACCCACCCACACTTCAAAGTACGAACCAGGGGTACTGAAATCGCAGACTCCTCAACAAGCAATGTCCCAGTTGGCGAAATTTACCCAGAAATTGTTACTGGGGCAGTGGTCCTTTGTGTTGTTAATGGAATTTGGATCTTAGGCAAAAAAATAATTGAGAATCCCTGTGATAAAGAAGAGTGTCGATAAAATCCTGTTTATAAGCCTCATCCGGTTTGAATGCTTTAGTTGGCATTTATGGAATTATGATGGACCAACCTTGCTCCATGGAACTGTTCACCTTCCACCAAGATATACTCTGCCACAAACAATCGCTACAGACACACTACAAATTGATTTTCCACTTTTCATCCAATTTCATGAATTTTCCAAATTCATCCAATATGTAATCCTAGTACCAAGAATTACCTAAAGCAGAGACAACCCTTAGTTTGACCATATCTAGGTTTTATTTCTCTCTTTTATTAAAAGAAATCTTCACCAGCAGCTGCTGATAACAGCCATAATAGAGGCTGATTACACCCTTGCAACACGTACCCCACCCTGCTGTAGGTACACATCTAAGAGGCCATGCTCTACCTGTAAGTGTATGGCCCGATCTGGGTCACTGCTGCTTTGCCCCCAGCCAGGAAGACTTCGGGGTTGGTCACGTTGAAGAAAAAATACTGCATGTAGACATCTGAGGGTGGGTTCTTCCAGGATTCTATCACACGACTCCCTTCTGCTAGTGTCAATTCCTGGAAGAATGAGAAGATGAGACCTTGAAGTTAACGATCAGGGCGGCAAAGCGGAATTCACATCCTGTACTCAGGGGACTGGCACGGAAGTGCCAGTCATGCATGAGAAAAATCCTTTGGTGACGCCAGTGGTAGATTAAACACATGCATTAACTTGCGTTATTTACACGCGCAGGCATGGACCTACAGTAGCTATTTATCAAAGCGGCACGCCTTTGTGATACACAGCCGTTAGACGTGAGCTGTGCGTGGCCAGTGTCAGAAGGGTTATAATTACGATTCAAATGCTACATACTGATTTCATAGTTGAGGTTAAGTTTCATTTTACAGATCACACACTGTTCAGTGGAGGAACCTTAAGTTAACCATTTATGACAAGGAGAAAGCAGTAAAAGCAACAGATTGGATATCATCATGGGAAACATTCAAGATGAACTCTTAATACGGTGTTTTGGTCAAGTATTAGTATGATAAATATCAGTAACAGGATATAATGAATAGTGTACAGCTTAATACGCTGTTTTAACGGCTTCACATGAGAACAACTTCCTAACAGGACCCAAAGCACCCTTTAGGGTAAATGTTCTGACAGCTCTTAAAGAACCTGCATCCATAAAAATCCAGTTTACTCCAGTACTCTCCCCATGTCCCTCCAGTAGAGTTCCTGTATCCATAAAACAAGTTCATGCTCCTGTTGTTCCACAAGCCAAACTTTCTAGATTGCACCCTTCTGAAGTGTGCCCACTTAACTCAAATTTCCACCCACTCAGCCTGAATCTGGGAGGTTTCAGTTCGATGGCAGAGGAGATGAAGTGCGGAGATTGTAGCCCAGAGAGGACCGTTCATGCTCCCGGAGAGGCGGGAGAGTATTCACACAGCCACCACAGTAAACGGCAGGGGGCTGGTGGACACGGCCCTGATTCTCCACAGTGATGAATGGCAACTCATCCATCTCCTCCTGGTCAACACAAGAAGCTCACCAAGAGGACATGGAGCAAGCAGGGATTTAAACAGCTGATAAATGATCATGCCTGTATGCACCTAAAAATGTACCAGACTAAAAATCCAAAAGTGTACTATGAAATTTGCTGGGGGGGGGGGGGGGGGGAGCAGCGTTTCAACAAACCAATGTTTGTTTTGAAAGAGGTCATTATGCAAGAGAACCTTGAAAAGAGAGAGAGGAATTCCTCACTGTGGTCTGAAGAATCTGTCTCTTTCATGTTCTTGGGGGTGGGGGGGCTTCTCTGTGCCGTGCATAAAACGAGACACAGTCGAGAAAAAATAAATGCAGCCCATTTCCAGTGGTCCTTCACAGTCAGCCTAGTTCACAGAGGATCCAACAGGGCTACTTCAAAAGGCTCACCTTCAAAAGCGCCATTCAAGCCTGCACAGATCTAGAACTCAATGAAAAAACATACAGGATACAACAAATCAAGTACAGTGAACTGGTACACGGACAAACCCAAGGAACAACTGAAGCTTTAGACATTTCTGTCCTACACACAAGTGGATCGGTGCACTACATATTAGTGAAACATCTAGTTTCTTGATGCTTAAATACTGAGGCTAAGCATACAACAGTATGCATCCTTTAAGTTAAATAAATAAATAAATAAGATTGAAAAATAAAAACTTCTCAGCTTCAGTAGGAGCAGAAGTCCTCCTGTTACTCTCCACTGCAGTGTTCGGGGGAGGGGGGGGATCATGGCGCAGTCAAGCAGGCTTATACTTTGTGTATGCGCAAACAGCCGTTTTCACCGACAAGGAATCAGACAAGAGTGGGGAAAGAAGGGAACGTTTTAAAACATGGACAGAGCCAGAGCTAAATTTGTCATGTGACCAAATGGCTGAGGGTCATATGGCAAACTTCAGCTCACAAACGCCTGAACTTTGAGGACCCCCCCCCAGGAGCATGCTCTGAAGACAAAGCAAGGGTTACGGGGTTTATTGTCCACAGGAATTTAGTCAGACTTTGCTTCAAACCATTTAAAACATCATGGAACATGTGAAACACACACAGTTTTATGTGGAACCTTATCACACTTCAAGCATGCCTTAACGTGACAGAACATGCAGAGATAAAACACAGGGTGAGAATTCTCTTAAATGGTTTTACAAAGAGGTCACCATAAAGGGGTTATGCAAGAAGTTAGACTACACAGCAGTGTGTGAAATCCGCTCATAAAAATAAAACAAATAAATATGAAACAAATAGGAGGCCAATTAGAGGGTTTCCTGGCATTGTGTTTAACATTTTGAAGTCAAAATACAACGATGTAAGGCAGCCCTTTTGAGAATATTTAATAGGAAGAGCACAGCATGTAGATTCAGCAGTTTCATTTTAATTGTAATCAGGAGAGAATAACTTCAACTGCTGTGCATAAAAGTACTTCAGTAATTACAAGACCCCCCCATAAGCTACAAACAGAGATCAGAGAACGTGAACTAGACGAAAGCACAGAAGCCCAGCTGTTCAAATGGAATTTGCACAATGTAAACAATGTTAACAATTGAGCGGAAAGAAATATATATATCACAATGGATGTAACTTTGAAGTGGTCCACACCCTTTCAGGAAAATCTGTACAACTTGACAAAATTACGTCTTTTTCAGTAACTGATATATATTTAGCAGGAGCAAAAACAGAGGCTAAAATTAGTAATCAATCAGTTCTCAAAGTCACCATAATCCACAATGGAGTGAAATTCAGACAGTACCATATATACCGTCTCAGAAGACATTAGATATACAGAAGACATCAAAAATGTTCTACTAAAAAATTTAACTGATTTTAAGGACTGGGTTTGTCCAACTAGTTCAAGTGCTATGTAGATATTAAAAATAATGGGATTTATTTTCATGACAGCAATGTGTGCAGTTATAAATGAATCTCAGGTAAGACATACAAAACGCAGAATTTCAAACAATGATGTGAGATAGAGCAAACTTCTAAACCAGATACAACAGTGATGTACTGTATTTAAGATCAGGAGTTGCACGTTTTAAACAGGAGATGGGAAAACCCAATATGTATCATAACAGAAAATTTTGTTCTAGTGCAACCACTACAAAACTGTCCCGCAAAGGGCTAGAGCTCCTAGCCACGTACTTCAGTCCATCTAATTGTCTTTCACACAGAAATTTAGCTGAAGGACCAAGAGAAATAGCTAATGCTATTTGAGCTGCTATAGTTAAACAGTTTAGCTAACCGACATTTAGATTAGCGGATAAGCTAATGCTACCCATCTTGCTCGAAGGTAAAAATGTTTGGGAAGACACTTCCTCTAATTACACAGTTTTCCACAGAACTGAGGAACACAAAATATACCCTAAAAGAGTTAGCTAACCAACCACTGGTGTTTTAGGAATACAGTGGCCTTCACAGAAAACACTTGGAGCATTCCCATTCTGACATGTGCGATCATTCAGATAGAGGACAACGTGAGGTTATCAGAGTACGTCCTCAAAGGAAAAACATACTGAATACTTACCAAAAATCACTCTTAGAGAATTACACAAATTAAGTACTTAAGTTGATAAAATGTCTAAAGTAGTTATTTTTTCGACACAAAAAGTCAAAAGTAACTGGCAAAAAGGCACTTTTAGGTGGCGGTGAGACTGTTTTAAACTGCAGAACAGCTCATGGTGAAGTAAACAAAGAATGTTGACCTGTCTCAGAACTGGAGAGAAATTACATGATTTTGCGTTTAGTAAACAGAGATATAGGCCTTCAGGAAGGTCAAACACAGGACCTTTTTTCCTTCAACTTTCCAAAGCTTATGACCTTGTTTTTGCTTGTTTACGTTCTCCACAGACACTTTCCTCCATTTGGCCATTTAAACCACTGAAGAAGTTTTGAAGGTCCAAGATTTATCGGCGCAGTTCTTCTACATAGGCCACTATCTGTGAGAATGAGCAGAGAATGGAGGGAGGTGACAGAAACCGATAACAAGCAACATTTTAGGGGACATGTGAAGCAAAAACATCACACTACACCAAGCTTTGATATACTATTTTTATTTAGAGAAATTCTAAAACTTCCCCCATTCTCACTGAGCAAAAGCCAATATGGATAAAAAATCCAGAGTAAATAAAGAAGGGAAGCAATAATGAAAAAAGAATTGCAGGACCAGACACAAAGTGACAAATAAGCAAAAGATGTAGGCCTACATATCTATGCCCTTATGCTGGAAAGGTTTTTGCAAAACTGAAAACAAAAAACAGAGCAGTTTCTCGGCCAATAAGGAGCTTTCCCATTCCGACCGTGACAACACGCGCGTTTCAGTAAGGTTTACGAGGCTGCAAAATCTCCACTTATGTACATACCGCCGTCATTCCGAATCAGCTGATGACCAGACACTGCTTTCGATGACTTGCACTTTCATATCCTAGATCAGTGAAATGGTTTATCGGTTCTTCATTTCTTAATGCTTGCATTAGCCTGAAGGAATAATACTGAACAAAATAAAGATTCTGCCCTAGACCCAATGTTAGACATTAGCAGTTTTTTTGCATATGTTGCGATATCACCTCAGACTTCAGACAACTCAAAGCGAAACCTAATGAAATTGTCCGACTTTGCGGTCACTAGGTTCACATGAAGATGGGCTCTCAGGACAAAAATTGCATGCATTATATATTTAGGAGGAACAATATAGAACACAGAGGAACAGGCTGCATGCCAACAAAGAAAGACTATGCCCCCAGGGTAGCTTTAGCTAAGCAAAGACCTTAACACTGCCACACCCTAGGTGGAAAGGTGCCAAAATAGACAGCCAATTCAGGTTTGTCCAGAAGCAAGGTATCAATTCAAGATTGCAACTTATCACATCCAGAAATCTCTCAGACTTTCCTGTTAAGGAGATATAATCACTCACTTCCATTGATGCTATATACACTAATGTGTCCAACTGTACCCTTTAACTATAAGGTGTACAAAGTGTTTAAATCAAAAGACATATTTAACCTAGAAAACAGAAAATTTAAATTAACTCCATCTCTCAAATGTAACTTTCTATACAAGAATCACTGCATTGACCCCCAGCCCATCTCCCACTCATATTCAGAACAGTGAACCTCAGGAAACTTGCTAGTGATCCAGTTTTCCTGGAATACTGGCAAAAAAAATAAAAACTGCTAGATACTGGATTTTAGAAAAGGCTTCCAGTCAGTCAAGAGATCCATCTTTGAGATGCAACATATCAAATCTTGCATTCTTACGTGTGTAAGAGCAGATCCAGTTCTTAGAGACCTATGAAGCATCTGGTACGGACAATATTTACTAGATGTAAATTAAACTTACTAACCCTAACACTAGTCTGACCACTTGGATTTAAACCAACTTGGGTAAACATTTATAAACACTAACCTTGCAGTGTTCCTGAAAGGGATCCTGTTCCCTACATAAAAATGAAAGCGTTCAACTACTATCGAGTAATGGCAAAGTATTCAGCTATGTTCTGTATATTACATAAGTGTAATGTGACGTGACCTTTGCTTTAATGAAATCTATTATACATTTGAAAAAGAATAAAAAACTGAATCGGCAGGAGTATTTTTATTAAAGATTTATTAAAGATTTTTTCATCCGACCTCCAGAGCAATTAAAATTACTACTGCATAACTGAAAAAAAAATAGTTCTTACAAGTACACTTCGGCTAATTTCGACAGCATGTTTTCTTAAAAATTTTCTCAAAGATATCTTTAAATTACAATGGCAGTGATACAATATCAGGTCTTCGATCATTCTTAGTAAAGAGCCTTACAGTCCTGTATCAGGAGACATGTGGCATGTATCCAGACATATTTAGCAGAGCGACAATCAAAATTAGTTACTACCTTAGGGCACATAAAAATAAACATAAAATTAAAATGGGGAAACTGCAGCTCCATTTTACATCACAATACTGTGAAAAACTTAGCTCAATCTGAGTTCAGCTACAACTCTATACTACCTGGAAATACTTCAGTGTAGAAATTACAGTTCTTTTTAAAACATGTTTTTTTTGTGTCAAGCTAATCAGTATTTTTTTTTTAGTATTGCTAGGATGCAACCCATACAGACAGGGCTAAGAGAAACTAGGAAAGCAAACATCAAGAGTCAAACATTATTTGTATAGACACTATTTGATCAGTTTCACAATGCATGCAAAACCCAATTGACTTGCAGGTTAAAAAAGATCATTGAACAAACAACTTTTAAGTTGTTTTCATCCAAAGTGAATGAGATTCACGCATATTAACTAGGTTACTAAACCTGTAGTGGGCATATGGAGGTATAAGGAGATTTAAGTTTTTGAACATCCATTTTCAGGAATAAACGCAAGCGCTAGAAACTCTCCACCAGAATTTTAATCATTAAATAGCCTCAATTCAACCTCACCCATTAGAGTTACAAGGTCACGGGTTATCAATATCTAGAGTTATAGGAAACGACCGAGGGACATGTGTCCCCTCCCAGTTCATACAGTTCAAAGAACATTTATTGCCTCTAAGAGACGGTGTAAAACAATGTAAGGATCATAGTAAAGTATGAATCCCATACTGTGGTGCTTTTATACTCTGGAGGGAGGGGGAGGTGATCACCGCAACCAAGCGCTCCCATTGGTCAATTAGTTCATTCAATTCTCCGCTCAGAGATCGGGCTCCACTAAACACCGGCAACAACTGAGCCCGAGAAACGTGGTACAGAGCAGACGGGGCATCCCCAAATACTGAAATGCGGGTATTTCTAGCAGGGAATCCCTAGCAGTCCCCCAATTAAGGTAATGCATAGTCAGACGCAGCATTGCAGTTGAATGCGTTCACACGGCTGGGATAAAGCAGAAACCGGGTCTCGATGTCAAAACCTCTATTGCATCATTATTGTGCGTTCCTGTCTGCAAGGTTGAGATCCGTTATAGAGCTGAGGAGTTTTGGAGGGGTTAAAAAAACGAAGCATTAAACCACTTACACCGACACACCGTTGTGTACTCGGACACCGGCTGACCGTAAATCGGTCGCAAATATGTTTTGTTGTAAAGAGCTCACGTGTAACAGAGAAGGATATACTGCTTCAAGATAACGGCGAACATAAAATGTCACAAATTCCGCTAAATGTAACTGAATCCATATCTCCCCCAAGGACAAGAAGCAGTCTTTAGCCTTTTCTCGGAGCTCCGCGTGTAGAACAGGTACAAATATAGTGTATAAGAGTGTTATATGGACCAAAAACTCCAGTGTTTTAAAGTATGGTTTTCGTCTTATCTGGTGCTTGTTATAGGGAAGGAATCACTGACGTTTCTGATATAGAAAAACAACAGGAAGAGAAACTGAGTAAACTGTTTAGCCGGCCACTGCTGATATTGCCCTTCTGATGATCACGGCATTAAGATCAAGGCTGACAACGCCGAAATGTGCCCACTGCATACCACCGCCGGTTAATAATAAAAACGTTAGTCACGGGCAGTTATGGGTTTTAAACCTTTGGTCGGTCGGATTCTCCATCAACACCGCAGACAGACCAGGCGATGCCGTCGGTAGCTCCAACTCACCTTTTTCAGCCGGTTGTGTATCAGCGTCTGGAAGACTTGCCCGAGCACCAAGGCGATGCCGATGATCAGCAGATGAGCGCAAACTATCCCGGTAGCGTAAATCGTGCAGGATCTCCTAGTCATGATGCCCGGAGATGGCGTTACGGTGGATCAGCAGCGTTTAAGACAAACTCCGACGTTACAGCAACCGTTAGTGATCAGTCTTATTAACTAACACTTCTCCCTAATATCTCTGATAGCACTCCGGGCTTGAAATTAGCTAGCTAGCCAGTCAGCTGAGAACAAAAATCTCCCAGGCGAAGAGAGCAGAGCTCCTTTTGTGAGAATCACCCCCAAAACTAAAGTTCCCGGT
The DNA here is from genome assembly GCA_015164015.2 of Brevimyrus niger. Lineage (NCBI taxonomy): Eukaryota > Metazoa > Chordata > Actinopteri > Osteoglossiformes > Mormyridae > Brevimyrus > Brevimyrus niger. The sequence continues at coordinate 10,259,537 of JAABNY020000039.1, forward strand.
GCTTATCTTATCGGCAGGGGGTGGAGTGGTGGGGAGTCGTCCGCTAACTAACGAAATGGCTTTTAAAAGCGTAATATTTCCGAAAAGCAGCAAACACCGACGAACACCGGTAAATACGAGCTGTGCCTGACGGGGCAAACGGCAACTCCCGAAGCTGCTGGCCGCCACAGACTGAATGGCCCCGGTGCGAAAAAAATGCGTGACTTATTACGTGATGAGGCGGTGGGTGTGTTAGGGTGAATTGTAACTGCTCAATTTGGACTAAGGCCATCAAATTACAACCAGTTATATTATATTGGATTAAGGGTGTTCTCTTAAGATGTATTAGTACGTAAAGGTATTGTTTTATTATAACTAACATTAGTTGCCGTATCTCTTATTAAGTAATGTAGAGAAGCAATATGAGCCAGTTCTTACCAGCTTTTTACTCTATTTTAACTAAACTTGTTTAGTAGCTGGTTTTAGTTGGACTGTTGAACAATGACATTTTACACGGTAATTGTGCTAAGGTATGTGATATACTTGCAACGTTTTTTTTTAATCGTGCTTACTATATACCTTATAATCTAAACAATAGTAAGGCTTGAATGAGTGAATGGGTTTAATTAAAATTAAGGGAAGGCTCAAGTAAAATAATCAAAGTATTCCGTATTTCTATAGGGAGATGTGATTTTTTTTCCCCACGGGCTATACAAGATATAGGACATTGACACGAATTAACCGTTATTTACATTTTTTTAGATTCCGTTATCCTTGCATTTCACACTCAGTTCTTACTACCCATGTGCTGCTTTAGAGACCTAAAAATTCATTTGAGTATCTCGTCACCGGCACGGATGATACGATTGGTTGTCGTGTACACGGACCACCGTCTGAACTCCGCCCCCGAATGCCTACGATTGGCTACGTGTGATGCCGAATTTGATCGACTGATTTTAGGGCGTGTTTACGGAATAGCGAAGGAAACGCCGTCACTTGCTTTGTTCTGCAAGTGTTTTAAAGAGAAAGAGCAAACAGTTCAGCTAATTTATTTTTTTTCCATGCTAGCAGATTTGTAATGTGAAATGTTTGTGTCTTAAGCGAACGAAGAGAATTAACATTTTGTGACTTTTTCTTGCATACTACAATAAAACCTAATATTACAAATTGTTGTGCCTTACGAATGTGCAAAAAACACAAAATAGTCAGTTAACCTTGAACCTGCCTGTACACTTGCCTTTGAGAAGTGAAAGTATATAGCATGCCATAGTTCATTGCATCTTAATTACACCCTAACGGCATGAATTCCTTATAGCCATTGTCTCCGTTAGGACAATAGCCAGTGAAATAACGACTGAGCCAGGTCTTTTGTCTGTTGGTGCAATGGTTCTGTGCGTTAGAATTCGTGAGTGACTACACAGAGCATTAATTTCTGTTCATATTAAGGCTTAGCTTATAACTGGTTTTGTCCCCCTTGGATTTGAACTGGGAAAGTCCCAGTCACCTGTATTTTCTCCTGTTGTGCTCCAGGGATATCACCAAATAAATATGCAGAACGCTGTTGTTGGTGCAGGGTCCTGTTACTACTGAACAAACAGGATCTCGTACATTCCATGCACTTTAAGGGCAGTTAATAGTGGGTCTATCCAGAAGGCCAATGTAACTGTCCACCATGTTTTTTTTTTTAATCTAGAGTTTCTCATCCCAGCACTGTTTAGTAGATATGCCATAAAAATCAGTAATGGTCTGGCCATGTTAGAATATAACAAGTGAAAATGGGCGGTCTCCTGGATTACACCTTAGAAGAGCTCCTAACCCTAAAACTTGTGTTTGAGTTTTTAAAGAAAAACTTTAAGAAGTCGCTTGGTTGCCACCTACAGTTCTGTGCATATAGAGGCCAAGGCCTTGAGAGCATTTTTGAGTTGCTCAATTCTTGTCTGCATTGAATAATGTGTTTCCAGTTGTATCATACTCTATTGTGAATGAGCACTGTCAAATGCCACCCTAATGGCTTTGTGTGAAGTCTACTTTTCTCCACGTCTCACCTAAAGCACCCTGTTGACCCCTAGGAGTCAGAAGCTTGCGGTACTGGGTTCCACAAACACACAGCAGGCGAGGACCAACCCTGGGAGACATTTTGTGTGTTTCCCGCCAGCAATTTCACTTTGAAGCTCCCTGTCCAGATCTCTGGGAACTTGGCCCACACACTTGCTGCTCCCTCTTTTTTGCAAGAAGCCACAGCCCATAATACAGCTTTCTTTATAATAAAGCAGGAGGCTTTCTTTCGGGAATGTACAGCTCTGCCTGAAAAGTCCTGATCTCAAGCCAGTTCTCAAGGAAACTTTTTTATGCTCGACTAGTGAAAAAGCCTAGCTTTTACAGCCTAAGAGTTTATTTTCCTTAATTTAATCTATAACAATTAATATACATTCATATACAAACCATACATAAATTGATCTGGCAAATAGAATAATTAGCAACAAAAATCAGCTCTGTAAAGGCACCTCAAACCCACCTGATTATATCTATAAATCTATATATTTTCTTTTTCCTCTTTTTTTGTCAAAACTATAATTTATTCCCAGAAATTACTGAAGAAATCCACAAATTATTCTGCTCATTAGAAAATATTATATTTCTGGTGAATTTTTCAGTTTCAATTCTCAAAAAGTGGTAGACAGTCATGATTTTGGTGTTTTGTCAAAATTGTTTCTTAATCCTTTTAAATAAATCCTGCTCATGTACATGTACACAGAATCAGATGATATATTTCAAATAATATTGTATATACATGTAATTGACTGTGTCCCTGGAGAATCAAGTTAAGGCCCCAGCTTAAGGGCCTGATGGTAAAAAACACTCTGCTGATCACAGGATTTGAACCGGTGACCTTCCAGTTTCAGCATGCTGACCTTCTGAGTTGGTTTAACATACCTCTGCATTCACTGTCTGTACAGGAAGGCATCCATGTTCACTTTGGATGAATCAGAGTTTGAAAATACGATTATAAAATGGATTAAAATAAAACAGAATAAAAGTAAAAGTGATTTCCAGAAACCCTATACATCAGCCTCTTCAGATCATTAAAATACATATATTAAAAGTGTGTATTAAATGGAAGTATAAATGACACTTTCATGTCACATTCAATGAGCAGAGCAGACCCGTATGTTTCAGTGTAATGATAGACTTTTGGGTTGTTGCTGTTAAAGCTTGTTGTGAAATACCTTATTCATTGAAACCAGCACCACTTCAGCCCAAGGACATGCTATGGTATGTAGTGTGAGGGCAGGGTGATTGAGCACACTGAGGCACTGGGAAAACAGACTGGGCAGATGGAGTCCAGTGACCAGTTACTGTTTTGCGTTCTAGACACACAACAGGTTGCTGTGTTGTGGGACAGTTTGGCATGAATGGACAGGCATCTAGGGTGAGACAGACACTTCATAGCTCCCTATTTATGTTGCCCTGTTGTAAGAGCCTGGGCGTGCTCTCAGAAAATCAGGCTGAGTAGTTTAAACGGCTTGCATATGTAGTATGCTAACATTTCTCTTGAAATGGCAAAATCAGAGTTTGGTTTTAGGATGTGAAGCCAGTTCTATAATTACTGTGATATTTCCCATGCTTTATAGTGCCAGTCTGCAGCTGCTGGATCTTTTCAAGTTGCCTTGCTCCCCATGCAAGCCTGTGTCAGGCTCTTCAGGGAGGGAGAGTGGGGGGGGGGGGGTGGGGAGCGGCATGAGAGGTGAGGCTGCTGCAGGATTTCACTTCCTCACGGGGCACATATACGAGCACCTTTATACACACGCAGTCATACACTACAGGCAATTTTAAGATGCCAAATTAGCCTGAGTGCATGTCTTCTGAGCATGGGAGGAAACCTACACGACACAGGTAGAACATACAAGCAGAGGCTGTGTATATTCAAACTCCCAATTCCAACATTGTGAGAAACTGCACTATCCACTCAGCCGGCTCACCGCCCGGCCCCGTATGTGGGCGTGAATTGGAGGATGAAGCACAAATCCTGGATTAATCGCTACACATGTACCGCATCCCTCAGCTTTCTGGCTACAGCGACCATAGGCAGCTCTCCTTCTATAGCGCCTGCCCCTGGGTGGGGCTTTAACAGTCTGTTGACTCCTTCTCAGGGTGAGACACCGACTTCCCTTCTGAGTGAGACGTGGGCTGCTTTCTGACTCCTCCTCTGGGAGGGGCAACGGACATCTGGTGATTTTGGGTCTGCAAAAATGCCTTAATATTAATTGTTTACCCCCGGCACTCAGTAATTAACTGTAATTTGAAAACTGTGGCATTCCATTTAGACAGGAAGAGTTAAGCATTTGTGAAAATAAGCAGACTAAACGAATGTTTTATGCCTGTTTGGAGGGGAAAGGGAATTGACATGTTAACATTGTAAGATATGCAGATTACTCCTGAATGCCAAGCATTGTGGTGTATATAAAACGACATCTACTGTATGTTGCCCTGTTTGCAGTACATTCTAACGTAAATATCTGTTTTATTGGTGCAAGAAAAAAAGAATTTTGAAAACTTGCCATCAATGCATTCAGTGTCAATGTCCATGAATAAGGCAATAGATGTTGGTTGCTAGACAAGGATGTCTTTATATAGCAGGTACAGAAAGTAGCAACTGCTACATTGCCTCACCCTGCAACTTGGTCAAGACCCTGGCTTCATTTAGTTCTGAGTGTGAAACCCGATCTTTGATTAAAATATGAAACTCTGACTGGTTTGTTTGTACATACTTTCTGCTGCTTCACCTTTCGGATCTTCTGTTTTATAGCTGTTTGACTCTGAGAGCCTTCTCTCATTCTTTATCTACAACTGCAAAGCTCAGGGAACAGAAAAGGCCTGCATTATAGCGACCTGGTCTCAGTCTCTTGTCAAATCGGACTGCCTAGGACCAGCACAACACCTCCTACACTTCAGAAAAGGCTGTTAGAATACAGTATGCAAGTTTCTGCCACGTACAGGCCTCTGTCAATGTTTTACCTGGCTAAACATTTTGAAATGTGAATGCAAATCAAACCAGAATGAATTATCGAGGTGATGATATGAGTTTGCCTGAGGCTTGGTAGAGGGTGTGTTAGAAGGAGAAGGGCGTGGATGTGTATGGGCCGCATTGAAATCAGGTGACAGGTCTTTATTTCTCCAGTCTTTTTACTAATGACATAAACGTCATCTGTTCTTAGCCACTCACACCAATGGGCAGAATTGGTCATACTTTCCCAAAGTCTCCATTTGTTTGTCTCCCTGTGTTGTTTTGCCTTACTGAAGCCAAAACGACTTTTGTTCTTCTTTTCAACACTTTGGTTGCAAGAATCAAAAGTTCCAGTAAAATCTCGATTCCACCCTCCCATCCCTGTGCCCCATGGATCCTGACGACACCTAGACTGACAGGTCATTAACAAGGACTGACTAATATCTGGCACAATGTCAAGTTCTATGTGGCCATGCAGGTTTGGACTCTGTATCTGTGATTGGAAGGTTGCCGGTTCATATCCTTCGGCTGAGTAATGTCACCGTTGGGCCTTCGAGCAAGGTCCATAACCCCAGTTGCTCCAGGGGAAGCTGGAAGCTGATGAGCCTGTGCTATGAGCCACCCCCCCCCCTCCCCCCATAACACAACACCTCTGTGTGTGTCCCATGAAGACCAGAATGGGATAGGCAATGAAAAAAGTATCTCTGTTTTCTGTGCATCAATGTTCCAATGCATTTGTATGCAAATAAAGTTCCCTATATGTTTAATAAAGTTTGTCTATGTTTTCTAATAGTAAATAAAACTAATCATATCTGTCAATGAAATAATGTAGAAAAAACAAGCGTAGTGGGGAAAGCAGGAGGTTTGCATCTATAGCTGTAGCTCAGGCAGAGTTAGAGGAGTCATATTAAGCTTTAAAGTCAGCATGATCTCCATAGTTGCAGCACGATGTGGGTAGTAGGACACTCCCCTTGAAAATGATCTTCTTCTTTTTGGTCCTAATGAAGAGACAATACTCTGCCAGAGGGATTCCCATACCTAGCATCGTTCGTTGCTGAATTCCTGAGAGTGGGATTTTTGTTCCAACTAGAATGTTGTGTTTGGTTGCTCACCAACGCATCTGTCTTAGCAGCTCAGCGGCTCCATGTTGTACTTGGCTGAGGTAGCCTGAGTGCTGGAGCAGGGCAGGGCAGCTCCTTCTCCCGGCAGATATCACACCCACGCCAATGAACTTATCCTAGTGTTGAAGTATCTATTCATTTTAGTGCTGCACCTCACAGATATTGCAATAGTTGATTTTTTAAAAAAATACAAATCTCCCATTATTCTATAGAATACTGTACATCGCACCCCATTTAATTTACATGTAGTTTGAGGTATTCCTATCTGCACAGTCTTGTTTGCATTGTGCATTGTCCTCACCTTCTGTTGAATTTTCCACTTTGTGTGTCCTTGCCGCTGTATGTGAACAGATTTGCCTGTGGAATTAATGAAGGATGTCTGTCCATCTATCTATTCTGACCCTTATATTGAGAATATACTTAACCATCGGTGGGAAAAACAGTGATTAACTACAACCACTTTTCCAAAGGATAAATAAAGACAATGTAATGGGAGGCTCTTTTGATACTCAATCATCTTGCTGACCTGTTGCCACTTAACCTAATTAATTGTGAGATATTCAAGCAGATGCTTTGTTTTAGCATCACACAACTTCTCTCTCCAGTGTTTTGTTGCCCACCGCAGCTTTTTTGTTGCTGGAATCAAATTCAAATTGAGCATATATTTCTTTATTTTTACTCTGTAGAACTTTGAGATTGATAAATATAAAGCGCAATACAAATAAAATGTATTATTTTTATTATTATTATTTGCCATAAAAGCATAACATTTCTCAGTTTCAGCTTTCGATATGTTGTCTTTGTTCTGTTTTAAATTAAATTTGGGTTTACGTTATTTGTAAATCATTCAGTATTTATTTCACAAAGCGTCCCAATATTTTTGGAAATGGGGTTGCAATATTATTGAGCAGTATTTTGTCTTCAACAAAAATGTTTCTGTAAAATTGCAATTATATAGGGTATCATGGTGGTTTTTCAAAGTATACTGTCCAAAAAAAACTGCCTTTTGAGACAAAACAGTAACATTGAATATGAACTACCCTTATTATGCTATTATGCTAACTATAGCTATTACCAACTTTTGTTTTAAAGCCGGAAGCTAACACAAGTTAGCTCAAAGAATGTTTGTTTCAAATGCTCTTTCATACATGTTCTACAACGTCAGTCTATTTCTGCATTTTTCAAACCAACTTCAATATGCCAGAACAGTTTTGTTCGTTGACACCTCACTTGATTATCATACCTTCTTCTCTTAATTTTATTTGAAAAGCAAATTTCCACTCTGTGTCAAGAACAGACAGAGGACGAAAAGCTCCATAATTCTCTGATCTGTGGAAGTAATCATGGTAAATTATCGAAATGCATGCTTTTTATTTTCAAATGTATTTACTGTATTTATTAATTTTGTTGCAGGCCTAATTTATTTGTAATTTATTACAGATTTACTCAGTCACTTTAGTAAATATGTGCAATTTTTATAACCCTATATAAAAATTGTAGTAGGACTGGGGTATAAAGCAGAGGTATTTTTATTATAGATTTGAGCCTAGCACGACATTACTATGGCAAAGTGTTCAAACCATTGTTTAATGAATCCTACGCCCTGTGATATGTTTGCACCACGGCCCAGATTCCTAACAGGATTAACATGACTTAAGGATGAGGGTGAGGCCTCTTAAGATGACCATTAGGCAGGGAGGTACTGGCCATACAACTAAGGGCACCGGAAAGAAAAATCTCATAGCTGCGAGAGATGGATGTTTCAGGAAGATTGGCTTTAGTCACACTTTTGGCACTGCACAATCTGTCACCAGTGCATTACTGATAAATCAGTCCTTTGTGAAATTCAAGTATGTGAAGTAAAAGATGTGGGACATTTTTCTGAGGTTGCTTCTATTACAGCTTTTCGGGAAGATAGTAAATCATACATTCCATATGTAAAAAATAGTGCTTTTTCAGATGGTCTCCTTATAGATGTCCATGGCTTATCGTTGATGTAGATCTAGCTTGGCCTATGGAGGTCATAGTGTTCTATTATTTTTGCCTAAGCAAAGGCTCTCACAGAACTGCTTATGGTGGAGAGAGCTGTGTCATCAAGACAGAGCACACTAATGAGTTCCTGAAGATGAAGTGTTTGGGGTTGGGAAGTGTGGAAGAAGAAGCCAGATTATAGCAGATATGGACCCTGGGTATGAAAGACTCCTATGCTGACTGACACATTTCAGACAAACATGCAAATAGCTTGAAGTTCAAACAGGCCATTCACAACTGGGTGCAGAGCAATATAGCCACAGCCCATTGTAACTTTCTGTGGGTCCCAACTTCTGTGGTCATATGCAAACTACAATACGGAGAAAAACATTGCAGTTCAATTGCAATTTGGTCAGTTAGAATTTATGTGGAAATATTGATAAATATGAGATCTTCCACATTACTCATAAATTTGAAGATATTTTTAAGGTCACAATGAATTTTGGAGGAACAAATGTAAAGGTTTAACTTCTGCTTGGAGCAAAATTCTAGGTTTTTGGATCTTAAGCTCTAGATTGGGCTTTTACTCAAAATTAGTTAAAAAGAAAGGGTAATGCTATACATTAACTGCACCTTCATAATGCTTTTATATTGCATTCATAAAATGTTCAGTACACCATCATAATGTATTCATTAGGTATTCATAAAACATTCATAAACATCATGTTAACATCCCTTAGCTCTAATATACATTAATAACAAACATCATATAATATAATAGCAAACATTATAATTATTTAATGTTTGCTATTAATGTATATTAAAGCTGTTAAGGCGGCTTATGAATGTTCTATGAATGCATTATGAAGGCATTATGAAAGTGGACTGAATGTCCTGAATGAATGCATTAGAAAGGTTCTACTTTCATGTCTGTTTATTTAACATATCCTTGGCTACTGCTCTGTTTGATTTCTGTATAAATACAGCCCCCTAGTGTGGCTACTGCAGCCTCTCATATTAGTTGACCTGCTAGGTAATTCCACATTGAAATTGTTTTCTGCAAATACAAGCATTAGAGTGTGACAATGGAATGAGTTTGGAATTGGAATTGCAAACCTATTTATTTTTTCCAGCACACAAACTTCCTTATTTACTTATGAAGCATCACTCCTTCCAAATGGCAGCTTATGTATCATGCCTGACAATCCCCCTGCAGGACCAACACAGATGTTTCAGATAGATAAGAGCATTCTAGCCTTACAAGGCCTCTGCAGGGTCAACAGAGGCCACAGAGTAAATGATCTTGAAGGAAAACCTTACTTTCGTCCTTCTTTTTTTGCACTTATGGGAGGGGCAATGTGCAGCTCAACGGGTTGGAACACAGTACCTATAATCGGAAGCAGGGGCACTGTAAGTGTAAGATAAAAATATCTTCAAACTCACACATGTCAGAAAGTGTTCATCTATTGCACGGTAATGGGGTGAGGCAAAGAGGACACTGTCTGAACTCGCCCTGGTGAGATAAAGTGAGTACTGCCCTTCGAGGCGTGCCGTGCAATTTTAACAGAAAGAGACTGGTGTTGGGATACAACCGAGAATGGCTGCTTTTGGGACTACTGGAAAAGCAGGAATGGCACATGCGTGTACTGCCCTAAGGCCTTGCACATGTCACCGTGAATATTTTCCCAGTTTCTTGACAGCCAACATAGGAGGGTTACAAGGATTGTGGGTGGCAATTGTTACCCTTTGTTTTAAAAGAGCTGGAATTATTAGTGCTATATCTCTTTCATCCTCTGGGCTAAATCGGTATTGCTGTTTCATTAGGTGGTTCTCAAATAATATGGACAGCGGTAGTTGAGTGAACACAACAACATCAACGGAATGTACTTCTTGCAGCTGCTGATGCATGTTTGAATACATTCAAAGTGCCCAGAGATGCTGGAAACACAACACACTAGAATCCATCTGCTATGTCGATAAGCAATCCCCATGTGCCTCTGTGGACACTCTACCCAAATCATTGGTTGATAAAGCCAAATCACAAAGGGCACATGATGTATGTTGGTGGGAACTTGATACAACTGGGTTTGGGCATCCAAAAGACAGACCTCAATATACAGTATAACCCTTGTGGGCTGCAGAGAAGTGGCATTAAACAAATGGAGGCCATAGCTCTATGAGACCCAACCTTCTACAGGCCTCACTGCATTTCTCGTGATCTCCACAATGTCTGGTCTCTCATAGTCTGTCCTTAGCATTTGCAAGTTATGATGAAAAAAAAATGGAACTGATGGGATTAAATTCAGGAGCTTACCATACAAAAATGTGGTCAGTACATTTTCACCAGTACACAGTATGCTGCAACACTATCATTGTAAAGCTAGAAGCCACTAAAGATTCAATATCTGGTAACATAAAGTATCTCTATAAATTCTCTAGCCGGGTCACGTTAGACTGTACAGTTATTTTAATATATTTTATATGTGATTCTCATTTAAAAAACCCATTTCTGTTTCTCAACCTAGTCCAGGAAGTAAAACTCCAGACAAGAATCTTCCTTCAACCAACCAGTTGAGTATAAAAAGTTACAGTAACAGTAATTGGTTGGTTGAAACCTTTGCAGGTTATAGCTAATGACTATGCTGGACTTTTCTACCACCCCCAAGTAACTCCTGCACAGCTTCACTCTCCCAGTCTAAGCAGTGTTTTCATGTCCTAAGTTCCCCTATAGGCCACTTACATATGCATGAGCTTGAGTACCCTTAGTAGTCCCTTCCTCCTCTTGAGTTTCCCTCAAACCCCCCACCCCCACCCCAAGTCTTTCCAAGTACTCTCTTGGGCCCTCTACAGACTTTCACTTACCAGCCTACGCATTAGACCAGACCACATTTGAGGGAGCTACATCTTTAACCGCTAGCACGGGTCTCTCCCTCTCTATCTCACTATTGGGCTATTATGCTGACCCTTGATTTTTAGTTTCTGCAAAACATCTGTATCTTCCCGAGTGGGATTTTTGGCTGTGTATAGCTATGTCCAGATATTTCTGAACAGCGGTTCAACAGCTACAGCGGGATCTTGATTTAATTAGTGACTGGGCCGATACCTGCCAGATGAAATTTAACATAGACAAGTGTAAGGTAGTCCATGTAGGGAGCAGAAATATAAAGTACAGGTATTCTATGGGTCCTACTGAAACAAAGGTAGCTGATTATGAGAAAGACCTTGGTGAGTATGTTGATGCTTCCATGTCCCACTCTTGCCAGTGTAGGGAAGCAATAAAAAAGGTCAATAGGATGTTGGGGTATATCTCCAGGAGTGTGGAGTTTAAGTCAAGGGAGGTAATGCTAAGATTATACAATTCCTTAGTGAGACCTCACCTAGAATATTGTGTGCAGGTTTGGTGAACATATCTTAAAAAGGACATTGCAACCTTAGAAAAGGAGCAGCGTAGGGCCACAAGAATGATTCCTGGTCTTGGAGGAATGTCATACAAGGAAAGGTTAGTTGAGCTAAATTTGTCCAGCCTCAAGCAAATGAGACTGAGGGGGGACATAAACCAGGTCTATAAGATTCTAACAGGTTTGGATGCTGTCCTACCAAATAGTTACTTCAGCATTAGTTCAAATACAAGAACTCGTGGCCATAGGTGGAAATTAGTGGGAGAACATTTCA